>CAUYQG010171916.1:0-17118 GCA_963574415.1 Tarsius wallacei | reverse complement strand
CCACTCTCAGAGCCTCAGGATTCTCATGGTCAAAGAGTTTCTACCTTGAAGGGTCATTCATTCATTCAACAAATGCTTTCTGAGAGCCTACTATGTGTCAGACATTGGTGCATGAACAAGACAGACAAAATCTCCCCCAAGAGACTTTATCCCGATGCAGAGGACAATAATAAATGAAGACACACACGATAAAATGCATTACAAGACGATACGTGCTGTGGAGAAAAAGGAAGCAGAAAAGAGGAGCACTGGGGAGGCAGGAGGGGGTCCACTTGTAAGTGGAGGTCAGGGAAGGTCTCACAGATAGGGTAGGACAGGAGCAAGAGCCTGAAAGAAGTAAGGGAGTGACCCACGTGGACATCTGAGGGAAGAACATTCCAGATGGGGCAGGGCAAACGTTAACGAAAGCTTTCTAGACAGGTTCAAGGAACAGCAAGGAAGGCAGTGTCAGTTAGATATCTGGGCCTCTGTTGTGTGGGTCTGACATGCACCCAGAGTGGCAAGAGGGCAGAAGAAGAGCATGGTCTGGCTTGAGTTTTAGCAGGGAGGCTGGGGAAGAGGCAGGGAGGCCGCTGGGGAGCTTACTACAATCATCCAGGCTGGAGACGACGCTGACTTGGGCCAGGGAGACAGAGCAGAACTGGGGAGAAATGGTCAGACGTGAGACATAATTCGAAGGCAGTCCATAGGATTTGGAAAACAGATGGAGGATGTGACAGAGAGGTGACAAGGATGACACAGGATTTTCTGCCTGGGGAACAGAGTGGAATCGGCTGCCATAACTCGGACAGGGGAACAGCAAAGGACGTGAGGGGCAACCCACAGAGCTTGACTTGGGCATGTTAGGTCTGGTCTCCTTCATGTGTGTCTAGGAGGGCCGACAGCTGGTTTGATGTTCAGTGTGGCCATGGTCTCCCAAGCCCAGAGGGTGGACCAAATAGTAGGGAGTGAGCAGAGCTAAGAGGGAGGGCTGAGGCCGGAGGTCGGGGCATGTGGCCTCCTAACATCAGGGAGAAGAAAAGGAACCAGCAGAGGAGAGCAGACGGAGCAGCCAGAGCCACAGGAAACCAGCAGAGGTGGTGCCCTGGCAGCCAGGGGTACATGACGAGCTGTGCCAGGAGGTACTGATCATGCCTTTAGCAATGCGGAAGTCAGTGGGGACCCTGACAGCAGCCTGGGGTGGGGCTGGGGGTGGGGGTTGGCTGGAGTGGGTTCAGGGAGGAAGAACAGTGAGGAGACAGGCAAGGGGGGGCAGCACTGGGGTCTAGGGAACAGGGAAAGATGCTGGGAGGGGAGCAGGGTCTGGGAGGGAGAAAAATAGCACATTTCTCGATTACTGGGACAAATCAGGCCGAGAAGACACACATGTTAAAAGTGACATGCTAACCCACACCAAAGCACTTCCCATAGTACCTGGCACGTGGTGAGGGTACTTCCCTTTACAAGTGCTCACAATGACAGGGGTGACTTGTCCACCTCCCCTCTGGACAGCTCTGGGGTACAGGCCAGGCGAGGCCTGCCTCACTTCTCCATCCCCCCACCTGCAGGGCCTGGCGTCCAGTGAGTACACGCCTTCCAAAGCTAGCAACGCACACGGCCTTCCCAAGCACCACACTCAGCACTCAGAGACAAAGCCACTTGCAGGCAGATCCCTAGGGCTGGGCAGCAGTTGGAGAGCTGCGATTCTAAGGCAAACAGGCTAAGACGAGAAATGTAGACTGCCATCTTAGCACTTTGCCCCCAGAGTAAGCCTGTCTTCATGCTTGAGGAAGCGCACATTTGAGTCCACGTGGTGCTTCTAGAACTCCTGCACGATGAAGAGGTTGTCCGGGCAGCGGTGGAGCCCGGCTGCTGCTCGACATCTACTGCTAGGGCAGGGAAACAAATGAACAGGTCTTTCTGCAGCACTGCATCCCATGGCCCAACCCAGAAGCTGCCCTGGGCCAGGGCCAGCAGAGAGGCCAGGAGTGGAGCACAGACTGGAGGCCCAAGCACTGCCCCTGGGGATGCTGGGCATGGCATGGAACTTGCAGGAGTCCTGCATTTGCCCCCAAAGCCCAGGGTTTGGAGAGGTTATGCAGGGCACCTCCAATGGTGTCCACTGTGGTCTTTGTGGGGTAAGCAGGCTCTGAGCATCCCCTGCATGACCTCTGAAGGGTTCCAGCATCAGGAGCTGCTTGGCGAGGGCCACGGCACCCCAGGAAAGAAGCTCCCAGCACAACTCACCCGATGCATGTCTTCATACTTGAGGAAGAGCACATTCGAGTCTGTGCGGTGCTCCCAGAACTCCTGCACATGCTCAAACCAAGAGCCGTAGCCCACTGTGGAGACAGGGAACAGGGTGAGCACATAGCCGGGAAGGAGGAACACACACACAGCACCACCTTGCCTTCCACAGGCTCCCCTCCTGCTGCGTGGCAGTTGTGACAAGGATACTGTGATGCTTGTAGACAAGCCTGGCAGAGGCCCCCCGGCCCCTCACATTCTGAGCAAGCTTCCTCTGCCAGCATCCCACACCCCTGCCCCTCCCTGCATTCTGCACACCTTGAAGACCTGACTGCTGGTGTGAAGGCCTTGGGAAGGTGTCATCAATGGCACCTGGCAGTGGAGCTCAACAATACCCAGTGGTTTATCCACTTAACCAGGAAGAGAACAAAGCCAGAGGGACTGGGACAGAGGGCCAGTCAAAGATCCAGCAGGGTGGGCTGGGGTGTGGGAGGCTCTAAGACAGATCCAGAATGTGGGGTTCTGCCAGGCAAAAGGGCCACAGGCAGCATCTGTGGGAATCCAGGAATTCCCCGGGAAACTGAGGCTGAGGAGAGGAAGGAAGCCCCATCCTGACACCCAAGGGCAGAACTCCTGCTCCCGCAGCTCAGACTATACCTCCTATACTGTTCCAGAGCTTCTGGCTTGGGGTGGGGACACAGGCAGTGAGCAACTCATTGGGGTTTCCAGCCAGCTTTATACAAACAACTGATTCTCACCCACCTATCAGGAGGACATGCCCATCACTGTGAGGTTTTCTCCCAAAGGACCTCCATATACCTAGAGAGTAAGGCCTCAGAGAAGGATGACCATGCAGTGGGCGAACCCTGACCCCAAGCAGTGGGAAGCAGGCATGGCTGGATAAGAGGCTCCGGCTGGGAGTGGTGTCTGTGGAGGTTTCGCCTGCTGGGTCCCAGCCCCTAAGCCCCCTACAGGATTCCCACTGTCAGGAGCTGACCCCTGTACCCCAGCAAGCCCTCCCCATGTTCCTGGACACCAGGGAGAGAGACACAGACACACAGGGCCAACCTTCAAAACCTCATACAGGACCCCTTCACTCCTCAGAGAGGAAAAGTCCCAGGGAAGGGAAGAGACTTGCCCAAGTCACCAAAAAGTTCGTAATCACAGGAGCCTAGACAGGGAAGCCCTGGTGCCCTGACTCAAGGTCCATCTAGCTGGAACAAAATCTATGCAGAGTAGGCCCTGGGCTGAAAGAGGAGTCAGAGGCCCCATGAACATGAAAGGTAAAGAAAAATCCCTCTCTAATCCAAGTCAAAGCTTTGGAAGAAGCAAGGACTGCACACTGGGCCACATGCTGAACAGGTAGACAGGAATGTGGTGCCAATTGGTGGGACCGAGTCTTCCCACTGAAATGCCTGAACTGGGAAGGGAGGACTCCAGGTCCCTCCTCTCTCCATCTGTCTCACTTTGCTCCGAGGAATCGCCCAACTGGACTGTCTGAGAGGAACAGCAATCACCACTACTCACCCCCAGAAGGACCCTGCCGATGGAGTAAGTCCTCCACACTGCACATGCCACATGAGCCTGGCACATGGTGTCCTCTACAAGTGTGTGTCACATGGAGCCTGTCACAGGGCATCCTCCACACTACATGTGTCCTATGAGCCTGTCACAGGGTATCTCCACGTTGCATGTGTCCCGTGAGCTTGTGACAGATCATCCTCCACTCTGCGCATGTCACAGGGTGTTCTCCACACTGCATGAGTCACATGAGCCTGTCACAGGGCATCCTCCTCGCTACATATGTTACATGAGCCTGTCACAGGGCATCCTTCATACTATGTGTCACAAGAGGCCTTCAAAGAGCACCTTCACACTGTGTCACAGAGTCCTCCACACTGTACTTGTCACCATCCAGGGCAGCCCATGGCCCCCTCTCAGTGGAGTGCTTGCATCACAACATTCTTATGTGAGGCCTTTTCAGAGCTTTTACAATGTGCTATGACCTCCAACCTCTTTCTGTTAGAAAACAGTGTCCTTCCGGGCCTCCTCATGCCTGTCTGTTCTTGACTTCTTCAGAATCCCAGGCAGAGAAGAAAATTGTTCTGCATTCCTTCTGATCTGTGCCCTGGCTGTAATCACTGAGTGACTAAAGAAAGGGAACACGGGGAAGTGAGTCAACATGTAAACAGGGTTCTGAGGGGACTCTGGGTATGGCCTTGCACTCAGTGGTGGGCAGGTCTGTGACCTTGACAACACAGACAGGCCTACACTAAGACAACTTTAACTGCTGCCTACGCACGAAGCGTGTGAGCCCTACCCCACACGGCACTCTGAATCTGGCAGCCTCTGGCTGTTTGTG
Organism: Tarsius wallacei; assembly: GCA_963574415.1. Lineage (NCBI taxonomy): Eukaryota > Metazoa > Chordata > Mammalia > Primates > Tarsiidae > Tarsius > Tarsius wallacei. The sequence goes on along the minus strand of CAUYQG010171916.1, from coordinate 12,530 downwards.
GGGTGTCCCCATGCTCTGTAGAGGCTGGAGTGCATGCTGGGCCTTAGGAGATGGCTCTGGAACCTCATGAGTGGGTTGCTCCAAGTGCCTGGTAGACCACAAGGGTACGTCCCAGATGGTGGCAGGCTGTGGAAGGGAGCTAGACCTTTAACAGGCCCAGGGGTCTCAGGTGAGCCTGTGGTCTCCTATCCCTGCAGGCGCCTGCTCCTAGACTGGCACAGCTGAAGCAGGGATTCAATGGTAGAAAACTGAAAACTGAGACACGCTCTGGGACTTTCAGGCCCTGGGGGCTAATAAAGTGCAAGAGCCACGTCTGTACTGCTGCAGCACAAGGGTGGGGGCAGGGGGCCCTTCCCCCAACCCAACCCAGCCCAGGGAGGCAGCTTCAGTTTGGTCACCCCAAGTTTCACTAACTGTGGGGACATGATATTCCTGGATCTCTGTCACATGACTCATCTTAATCCTGTCACACAATCTCACTGCAGAGCCCCTGATGAGCCACATTGAACAACGCAGCTGCATGTTACTTGGGTTGGGAAGAAAAATAAGAAATGTGTTTTCAGACGTGGGTAGGAGAGAGTCTGGGGGAGGATTTAACTGAAGCATGGCTACGACTCAATCCACAGCTCCTCTGGCTGCGTACCCTCGCTGCCCACTTCCCGTCCCAGGATCCCCAAAGCCATGGGTGCTGCTTGGGGAAAGCAGGAGCAGAGCCAAACTGAGAAGATGCCTCCGCCTCTCCCAAGGGGCCAGAAGGCCTGGGGCAGGGAAAAGAGAGTAAGGACTGGGAGGGAGTGGGCCTGCTCCCCCATTCTAAGGCCCAGCCTTGCTCGAGAGCAGTGCAGGGCTGGAAGGGAGGCCAGAGCACAGCGCTCGGCCCAGTTGCCTTTCTCCTTGTGGCCACAAGCCTCCTGGACAGGGCACTGCCCCCATCAACTGTGCCCTGCCTCAGGCACCTGTCTATCCCTGAGGTTCAGCCAAAGGCCCACATGCCTGTCACACCTGACTCCGGCCTCTGTCACTAACGTCAGTGACATCTGGGCCTCCATTTTTACTGTTTTCATTTTCTCCCTGTTGGAAACCTAGGCAGGAGGGATGTTTTAAATGAGGAACTACTCAGACATCACGACCGTGTACAGGAGAGAAGTGTTTGGGATTAGATGGACCCACTCTGCCATACACCAGCTCTATGATCTCGGATAAGCGCATGGCACCTTCGGCCCCAGCATCTTCACCTATAAAAGGGCACGCAGGCCTCACTTGCACAGTCACTGTCAGAACAGGAAGCCACAAAGAGGAGGCCTAGTATCTGCTAGCTTCCATGACAACTAGCTGCTCCTGTTCCAACATGCTGTCAGGCCACCACACTTACACTTATCATTCATAAATCTCCGGCAGAATTCCTGGAAAGTGCCTCGGTAGCTCATGGTCCTCAGGGAGCGGTGGAACTGGTAGTAGGACACCACCAGGTCCTTGGGGTTGCGAGCCATGTAGATGACCTGTGGGTGACAGAACAGGGTGAGTGGGCCTCTCCCCTGCCGAGCATGGAGCTCTGCACAGGTCCAACCCACCTACAACCCGCCCTTGTGCATTACAGACCAACAGCCTGTTCCCAGCATCGAGTTCAGACCCACGCAGCGGCTGCCAAGTGTTCCTCCACCATTCCTATCTCGGCAGAGACATGTCCTCTTGCCCACAACCGCATCTACAGGATGATGACTTGAGAACTTTGCTACATTGCTGTCCTCTGGTACTACTTTACAACCAGTAGAAGACAGAAAAGGGATGATCCTGATCCTGGTGAGGAGAACTATCAGCCTCATCAACTTGATGCTGATAGTTTTTGAGAAAACAAAGACAATCAGGTGTCTTGAAAGTGGCAGGGAGTCCTGTGCCCCATGCAGGCACACTCTGGGCTTCAGCTGGTTACGTCCATGTTCAGTCATGAGGGAGAAATCAATGTTAAACACTAACTGAGATACGAGAGACACATGACCCAAGACAGCCTCTGAAGAGGTCTTCACAAGTCTAAGTTCTCTGGGCGGAGAGCTCCCTGGGCCAGGTGTGTGCCAGACACCTGCCTGTGACCCACACGGGGCCTCAGGCTCCTCTTGGCGGGGTCTGATCACAGAGGGAGGTGGCGGAGATGGCAGCTTACCTTGGAGTCCCCATTGTGGAGGTCGGAGGGCAAGAAGCGGTAGGGCAGGTGACTCTTGAGGAGGCGGGGAGATGTCAGTTCCTGCACAGGGTCAGAGGGAGGGGCAGAGGCGGGGGAGAGGAGGCAAGGCTGTCACTCTGGGTTTCCTCTCAGGGAGAGGGTCGCTAGCTGAGCCAGGACCAGCACATGGCACCCCAGACAAACGTCTGAGACATTACCACCCCAGGCTGGACCCTCAGGGTGGAGACGAGAGTCCCTGTCCTCGGCCAGGGAACAAAGCTTTGCTCAGAGGACCTGGCCTTGCCCGGAGTAGCCAAGAATGGGCCCACTGAGGAAGGGCCCTGAGATGGGCTTGGAAGGTCAGCACAAGGCACCAGGCACCCTGGGCACCACTGGAGCAGCATAGCAATCCAGCCCAATGCTCTCGCTACTGCCGCCTGCCCCTCAGACCTTCCGATCAGCAGCGAGTGATGCTGTAAGCCGCAGCAGGACTGGGTGTCCAAAGCCCCCTTCCCCTGCCATACCACAGCCCCTAGGCCTGCCAGCTGCCCCATGACAAGCCAGGTCCCTCTGCCGTGGGGTCTTTGGGCTCACCGTTCCCTCTCCTCTCCTCTTCCAGGACCTTCCTCAGATAACCCCAAGAGGACTGCCTGTCCTTTCCCCCATCTGCTCCCCTTCTAGCACTGACCACTGCTTACTACGTCTTCCCATGCTGAGGCCGTGTCCCGAGGCTGTCAGTCACTACGGCACTCGATGCCAACAGCAGTGCCCAGCACAGGGTGGGCACTCGGCACAGCCACACTGAATGACCGCCCAAAGGGTTCCACACAGGCAGAGGACCTGAGGCTGAGATGCTGACAGGGGCCTGGTCACAGGAGCGACCCACATAGGGATCTTCTGCTGTGACATGGCGCAGAGGCAGACATACTTCCAGAGCTGTGTTTCAGATTGCTCCTTCAGCGGGAGGGTGGACAGGTGTGGCAGAGACTGTGCCTCTGCCCACACAGGGAGTGAGGCTGAGCTAAAGAGGTGCAGAGGGTGGGGTGAAGAGAACACTCCAGGCACGACAGACGGCAAGGTGGACAGGAATCTGGGGTTAGACTGATTTTATTCTTAACATGAAATATTTGATGTACATGCACCCGACCCAGCTCCCTCGACAGGCAGGAGCACCTGGGAGCAGGCAAGGGGGAGACCCAGAGCCTGCTTCCCACTGAGGGCCCTCCATTGTGCACCCCATGTCCTTTCCACTTCGTACCCTCAAGCTGCTATGTCACCCACCCTGATCAGATTCCAGGGTCCCTCGCCATGGGCTCAGGGCTGTCAGTTTCTCTCCTGGTTATCTGGGGCTACCTGCTTTCCCCCTGAGTACCCTCAGAAGCAACTTTCACTCATCAGGGTGCAAATGCAGAAACATCCCCCAAAGGAAAGCTGAGGCCAGATGCCACTGGCCCAGAGATACCTTGATGATGTCCAGGCCTGGCTGTGGATACTCCAAGACCGGGAGCTGCTCGTCAATGTTCATCAAGCCGATCTCATCGGGGTCAGCTCCCTGGCTCACCAAGTAGACCACCTCCTGCAGCAAGCTTGTGCCTGGAGGAGAGAAGCCACAGGGAAGGGTGCTCAGAGGAAGCCCAAGGGGCCTGGCCCTGCTCTCCGGTCAACACCTGCTACCCAAGGAGGGCTGAAGGGACCCAGGTGAATCCTGGGCAAGAGCAGCGGACCAGGCGCAGGGTTTCAACCTGAACCCCCTCTGCTGGGCCATGGGTGGGCCAGCCACTTTCTCAGAGGGGGCAGGATGCTTCTCCAGGCTGTGAGAAGTGATAGGACATGATACCTGCTGTATTTGCGGCTCACAGGCTGTAACGGGCAGATGGCTCTGGTCCCAAGGCCTCCAGAGGCTGAGCTTTCCAGTTAATCCAGGAATGACAAGGGGCCGGGAAATGACTCGCTAGTCAATTACTTATTCACGATGAACCCCTGTCTGCCCAGTATCTACCAAAGCGAAACATATGTATGGCCTACTCCTGGGTAGACACCCAAGGGAAACCAGTGCTTGTGAACTAACAGACATGTTCTAGAACAATCTGGGCCACATCATTCATAAAACAGCCAAAACTTGGTGACATAAATGTCCCTCAATAAAAGAATGAATAAACTGTGACGACCAAGCAATGGGCTACTACACAGCAATGAGAAAGGCTGAGCTACCACTACATCGACACGGCAAGTCCCACCTCCGAAAGGCAACCTGTTGTGGGATGCTGTGTGTTTCCATTCACATGAGGCTCAAGAATGGGCAAACCTAAGCTGTGGCGACAGAGGTGGGAACAGTGGTTATATTGGGGGAGTTACTGACTCAGGGAAGACAAAAAGGAGAGTCTGGGGTCTAGAATTGTTAACTGGGTCTGGTGGGAATGACATGGAAGCATGCTGTGAGATAGATAAGCGTTTTCCTCCATGGCTCCTGGCTCCCGACCCCCACAGCCCTTGTCACAGTCATGTGTTATAATGTTGGCGCACTTTGGGCCTCAGGAAACAGTATCTCCCTCTCTCTGACCTTCTCCTGCCCTCCTTTCACCTGCTCCTTTCTCTCCCTGAGGCAGGCCTTAAACACTAAAAATACACTCGCATTTTCCCCTGCCTTTCTGTCTTGAGCTGACCGTCAAGAAATTCTGACCTACCTTGACTGACTATAGGTCATAAGACCCCCATTTCAGAAGGGGCCCTGCCACATACCCAGAAGGAAGGAATGCTGTGCAGACAGACCTTGCTAGGTTTCCCCACTCAGTCTATTAGTATAAGATCATACCCTCTTTGTTCAATCACATTTCTACACAGTTGTCAACCATGCCTATATAATAAAGCCTCCATAAAAACCCCAAAGGTCAGGGTTCAAAGAGCTTCTAGAGAGCTGAACACATGAAGGGTGGTCACCCGGGAGGGCCTGGAAGCTCCCCATCCCTTCCCCCATACCTGGCCCTAAGCGTCTCTTCATTGATATCCTCTGTAATACTCTTTATAATAAACCAGTAAACGTGTTTCCCTGAGTTCTGTGAGCTGTTCTAGCAAATTAAACCTGAGGAGTGGGATGTGGAAGCCCAATTTATAGCCAGTTGTCAGAAGCACAGGTAAAACAACCTGGGGCTGGCAACTGGCATCCGAAGAGGGGGGAAGTCTTGTGGGACTGACACTCAACCTGTGGGATCTGATGCTGTCTCCAGGTAGACAGTGTCAGAATGGAATTGGATGAGGTGGGCGGTGGGGGACACCAGCTAGTGTCCACTGCAGAAATGACTACTTCTTGCTGGCGGGGAGAAAAGCCCACAGTCCCAGGAGTCTCCTGTGTTGTTGTGGTGTGAGAGCAGAGGAGAAGCAGTTTGAGCGGTTTTTCTGACTCATATTCATATATAAGATATAATTCAATTAAAAAGAGAAACACTACCTGTCAGTGGCCTGGTCTGCATAACCTGCTCCCCTGGGACCATGGGGTGACATAGCCAATGGGAAGAGCCTGGGCTGACCCAACGCATTAGAGGAGGGAGAGCCTGCTGGGAAAAGGGGTGCCCGTGTGTGTTGAGGACATGTTCTCACTTGCTCATGGGGCCACAGCTGCCCACAGGACTACAGACCTGCTACCCAACATCCCCTCCTCACAACCAGCAACAACTCTCTCAGCTACTGCTCCACTCACCCTGCCAGGACCATGGCTTGAACACAGAAGTCAGACCCCACCACCACCCACTGAACCCATCTAGGTGGCTCCGGATTCCCTCAGAGTCAAAGTGAAGCCTTCAGCATGGCCCACAAGGCCGCCGGCTACGCCCCACATCCTCCACTGCCCCACAGCTCCTCCCATCCACTGAGCTCCCACGGCCTGCACACCCAGCCTGCTCCTCCAGGATGTCTGCACTGCTGCCTGCCTGGAGCCCTCTCCTCGCTCCCTGTTTCCTCCATGCATCTGCTCAGATGCCACTCAGGCAGCTACATGACTAACGCCCTGCCTTCCCACCCTCACCCTGTCACATCGTCCCACTGTGTCAACTGCCCAAGAATAGCCTGCACTTTCCTTTACGGGCCCCCACCCCTTCCCCCCGCAAGGACAGGAGCTGTTTTGTCTTGGTTTTTGCTGTACCAGAAGCACCAGCACATGGCCGTGCCCAATTCATATTTCCTGAAAGGACAAACCAACCCTGGATGCTGCACAGATGCTGAGTAATTAGAAAGGGATATGTTGATCAAGGAAGACTTCTTGGAGGAGGCAGCTTTGGAGCAAAGGTACTGGAGGAAGAAAATGGTATGGCCTGGTAAAAAAAGCAGCTCTTTTTAATTCAGAAAGAAGGTCTCAGTCCACAGATCCTCCCAGTAAGGGAGGTCCACATCCCCACTGACAGACAAAATGTATCCAAGGTCACAGAACCTGGATGTGGCTGACTTGTTCCTCCTGGTGAGGACCACTCACTCCCCCGCTCAGGGTGGCTGCACTGGGGTCTGTTCCCTTAGAAACCTGACTGCGCACAGAGCCCCTGAAACGAGCCACCCCTGGTGATCCGCTATCACCTACACCTAGCACTCTCCGCCCCACTCCTGCCACCTACAGCCCCGCAGGCCAACAACCCTGATAGACCTTCTCTGCACATTTAAGTCTTCTTCCATCAATACTGGCCACTTCGATCCCACAAGTCCCATCACCACCCCCATTAAATATGTATGCCGGAAGACCAGTCCAAAGGAAGCGCTTCATCTACCAGGCCCTCCCAGCCCTGTCCCCACAGCCCTCTCCCCAGGCCCCGCCAAGTCCATGTCCTGGTTGAGCACCTCCTGACTTTCCCTTCTGCAGCTTTCAGGATAATCCAACAGGAGGTCAACAAGGACACCAGGGACAGGGCGGTAGGGGGAACACATACAGGACACGCACAGGGTATAAAGCCACTGACAAGGAAACAAAGGTCAGGGCTGCGGTCCCAGAGCTGGGAAGTGGGGAGCGACACCTGGAGCCCAGGTGGAGCATGAAGGGTACTCCCAAGAGTAAGGGTGAAAAAGTCCTAGTGAGACCCATAATGTTGCTACAGGACAGATGCAGGATACAGTGGCTGCAGTCATGCTGGAACCCCTGGACAAGAGTAGGCATGGGTAACCATGCAGGGAGCACAGGAGGGACCTGACCTTCCTAACTGAAGTCCCAGCAGATGCCTGAAGAGAGCAGAGCCAGGCTTTCAGATAGAAACCTGGGCGAACTAACAGGCCAGGGCTACTTAGCAGGCCAGGAACAAAAGCCGCACCAGCTCTCCAGTGGCTGTTTTCAAGTCAGTTGGATGCAATCATCTACAGAAGTGCTTCTGCTGACACCACTGAAGTCGCTCAAGAGGCAAACAGATCAATGCTCCCTACAGTGGCAGGCAGTGCACTCTGACCCTGAGACTTGGGTTGAAAACTGCAGGAAGCTACTGGTTTTCTGGGGTGGAACTCCTCAGGAATCCCAGGCATGGCCTGCCTCGACGGCAAGCGTGAGACCATCAAAATTCATACCAGAACTTGGGGCAGAAGGAAACAGCGCTCCACTGGAAGCCACCAGGATGCTAGGGCTGAAACCCTTTGATTTTCCTTCATATTATTCAAAGTCACACCTGTACCTAGTTTAAAAAGCCAAAGTGTTCTTGTAGGCACAGAAGACCCACAGCACTCTCCAACCCCAATCCCATCCCCTAGAAGTAAGCCCTTGGCTGATTCCTTTTAGCCTCAAATTTCGAAATAATGGGCTAATATTATTTCATGATCTGTCCATTTTAGGTGAGCTACTGGAGGAAGATGAAGACTTAGCCAAGTCCTCCCACACACAGCTTCCCTCCACCCGATACAGTCACCGTACAATTTTGCATCTAATTCGGTGTTTAACTCAGTGTTTCATGAAAAGTACACCATGTAGTGACCACACCTTCTTTCTGTACAAAATTTTGTTTGTCCTAGAGTAGATAACTGCCTCTGTTTGCTTACTCTGTTTTCTATGCAGCTATTAATAAGTCCTTCTACAACTCTGTAACAAACCCACTGGGTGTGACCATAGACACAGCAGGCGTTCTTTCTCTCAATCCCATTGGCTGTGGGGCTGTGCTCTGCCCTCTCTGCCGACCCTCCCCATCTGAGTGAGTTGCCCTGGTGTGTGGTGTTGGCTTCATGAGGATTTCCTGGGACCACCCCCGCCTCGGGCGCATGGTCCTTCATCACACCCCCTCAAGGTAGGTACCTCTTGCTGCCTCCTGGGCATGAACAAGCATCCAAGCCCAGCCCTCTGTGATACTGACTGGCTGGATATAGATGGCTTTCCCTCAGAATTCTGAAAGTGCCCTCATGTCTTCTCACTGCAATGCTGCTGCTGAGATTAGGAGGGCCTGGGTCCCAGTCCTTTAATCGAGGCCCATTTTTCTCTCTCTCTAGGAACTCTGAGATCCTCTTTGCCTCACTTTACTCATAACACCTGGCTGGCTGGTGGGGAGGGGGAAGTCTTTTATTTAGCACATGTCCTTGAGTTCTGGAAATTCTAGTTTCAATAATTTTCTCTCTTCCATACTTTCTCTTCTCTTTTTCTGGAATTCTAAGATTAACCTATCTTCTTGTTCCTACTTGTCATCATTTAAATTTTTTGTTTGTTTGTTTGTTCTGCTTCCTGGGCTATTTCCTCAGCTTGACCATCCAAACCTTAAAATTGAACATTTAAAATTTCAACTATCACACGTTTCCTTCTCAAGTGTTTCATGATCTCCATGATTCCTTTACTGTTGCTTTCTTTAGTGAAAGCAACATGTGTCTTAACTCTGAGGATATTACAAAGACTTATGATTATGAGCAGAGGTTTTTATTATTTGAGGGTTTTAGGTTTTCTTCTGCTCCTTACATGATCTTTAATCTCTCAGAGTTCCTTTGTTCTGCTTTGTTTTGTCTCTACAGGTCTCTATCCTTCCTCTTAGAGACTCGCTACCTGGCAATCCTGAGTACCATGTAGGTAAGAATGAGACCCTGGAGCAGCCCCCTAGGAGAGTGAAGGCTTCATGAGTTTGTGGGAGCAGCCCAGCCTAGGTGCCAATCACTTCATGGGAGATTCCATAAACAGTTACAGGTCAATTTCTCCAGAGAGGCTGCCTCCGGCCTCTGGCCCAGAGGTTGAAACGAGGGTGCAAGCATCCTGGGAGCTGAGGAGAGGGGCTGGGAATGCTGTGTGTGTGTGATGTGTGTAGAGCACTCTGGTTCTGGAATCATAGTTTTGGGTGCTGGGATGGTTGGCCCCGTCTTTGGTCTATGGTGACCTGGGCAATTTCTTCCTGTGTAAAATGAGATGGTAACTGTAGTTCCTCAGGGGCTGTGAGAGTCACAGAGGAAGTCAGCTGTGTGCAGCTGTGACATGGCCCCTGCCTCCGTGTCCTGGCTTCAGCTCTGCACAGCAACCCCACATCCACAGCCTCTTGGATCAACATCCCCAAAGAAGAAATCTGCCTTTGTGATAGTTTTCGACCCTCGCCCCTGGTGGCTGCCACCTCACCGATTTCTGGAGCAGGTGTTGACCTGGCTCCTGCCCTACTGCCCTCACCTGCAGGTACACAGGTTCCCTGCCTGCTGATCAGTCAACACTCGGCCCTGCATGGGATCTCCCAGGTCTCTACTCCCTAACTCCCGCCTCCCTCGCTCTGGGGGTTCAGAGCTCTCTATCCCTTTAGTGTCACTTTAGTGAGGTTTCAAGAGAAAGCAGACCCCAGCGCATGTATTCAACTTGCCCCCTGAATCACAGCCCCACAGGGGATGGAGTCCCAGGATGCCCACAAGTTACAGCCAGAACCCTCCAGCTCCCTCCAACAGTACCCGCTGGACTTTGGAAGTGGCACCCCAACAGGGCCAGACCACAGTCCAGCACCTGGAGCACCTGCCCTGGTCCTCCCACCCTGAGAATGCCACCCCTTCCTCAGAAAGGAAAGGAGGTGAGCCACCTCTTGCTAAGCACCTGCTGTGGCCAGTCCCTGTCCTGGGTATGTACATGTATGTCAACTCAGTTCCCAAAACAATCCCCTCAACTCAAGAGAAGGTGGAGACTCAGAGCAGAGAAGTGAAGCTTCTGGTCACCAGACTGGCAACTGCACAGGGAAGCCAGAACAGGGCCTTCCAGAACCCAGCTCACAGTGCCTGGCCCAGGCGCGCGCAGGCTCACATGAAGAAGCCAAACAGCCCAATCCTCATCCTGGCCAAGGAAAATGCAAGCAGGCACCATAACAGGAGCTCACTAATGACTTCCTCTGTGACTCTCACAACCCCTGAGGAACTACAATTACCATCTCATTTTACACAGGAAGAGATTGCCCAGGTCACCATAGACCAAAGACAGGGCCAACCATCCCAGCACCCAAAACTATGACTCCAGAACCAGAGTGCTCTACACACATCACACACACGCCCCTCAGAGATGCATAAGCACATGCATACACACACATGTACACACCCACACCCAGACACATATACACCGAACACACAACCCAGCACACACACACACACACGCCACACCCAGGCACACACACACACACACCACACCGAGACACACACCTACATGCAGCCACACCTGCTCCACACATAAACATGTAACACACATACACCCACACCCCCCCACACGGCACGCACACACGCACACATGCACACACACCCCTGAGTCACAAAGCAAGCAAGCAGCATAACCAAGGCCACATCCCACACGTACTCACTTTACCTGGTGATCGAGCAAGGGCGAGACAGAGGGGGGCAGTAGCTGGGGCCGACCCCACCCACGACAATGGCAGCTCACTCCTCAGCCTGGGCCCTTGGGAAACTAACTGCAGACACCGCCCCCAACCCCACTCACCCACCCCCAGTCCCACCGCCCCCACCTACTGTAGGTCCAGCAGCCAGACTGGAGGGGAAACAGATGAGTCACTGGCAGTAACTCCCTCCTCCTGCTGCCATGTTGCCAAGCAGCTGCGGCACACTTGGCCCCACAATCAGGTCTGCCCATTCCAGGAAGGTCCAGCAACCCTGGCTGGCTACAGTCCCTGTCTGGTCCGATCCCAAGAACCCAGAACCCAGATTTCCAGCCTAACTCTGCCAGTCACTCTGGGGAGCCTGAAAAAGTCAACACTCCTCTGGGCCTCAGTTTCCTCAGAGTGAAATCCTCCTGGGCCTTTAGCTCTTGTGTTCTGGGCACACGACCCCTTACCAAGGCTGCTGTACCATCAGTTAGTTAGTGCAGCAAGCAGAGCATGTGGCTCCGCCCCAGTGGAAAGGAGTTCCGCCCTGGCATAAGTGCTTGCAAAAGTCAGGAAAGGCACTTGTAAAAAAACAGCACTTGTAGTGGGGCCTCAAGGACAAGGGAGAAACCAGTGGGTTGTAAGATTTGGGGGAAGGGGGCTGTGGTATACAGCAGTAGGGGCCCCAGCCCCCCCCTCATCCACATCTTTGCCATGTGACTTCACAGCCCCTACCCCAAGGATCCTACTCTGTGATTCCGGGTGCAGCCATGTGACTTTTTGCCAACATGGACCTTTGGGGAGCTCTGCTTGTTCTTTTGTACTTCTACCATGGCCAAGAGAGGACCAATCACAGGCTAGCCTGCTAGTTTCAGGAAGAGAAAAAGAGGTACCTGGAGCAGGGCTGCCCCACCCAAGCCCCGCCTGAAGCTCTAGTCAATCTGCAGACATGTGGGGCAGTTTGGCCAACATCAGTTTAGAAAGAACCAGTGCCTTGTCCCAAATCAAACATCAGACCTGCATCTTTATAGCCCGCCCCTTCCTCTAGCAGACCCTGCCACGGCCTACCCATACCCCTCAGTCACCCTGGAGGTCACCTTCAGCTCAAGTGGATGGTTCCCCTACACGTGAAGGCTTCTGACCTCAAGCACCTGCTCCTGCTTGGCGCTTGGCCACAGAGGAGACAGCCCAGAAGCACAGGAAGCCCACACCCAGAGCCACCCCCCACTGCTGAAGGACAGGGGTTGGTGGATGAACACCCAGCCTCCTGCTCAAGGGAAGGCTACTGGGTTCTGTTCACACTGTCTCCCAAGGGATCCCCAACAGGCTGAGCTCCAAGTGTCCACAGAGGCACCCCTTTCCTGGCTTCTTTCCCCCTTTCCTTCTGAGATCACCTCTCATCTCACAAGCAGGGGACCCACACTCCAGGACTCAAACAGGCCTGGGCTCTCGGCCCTCTGACCAAGGAAAACCAATCGCGTGGGCACTGGACTCAAGAGGCCTGATGTGGAAACCAGCTCGCCACCTTCTAACTGAAACCCAAGCAAGGTTCAGCCCTTCTACATTCAGTTTCCTCATCTGGAAAGTGAGAACAGTCGTGAGAACTCAATGCAGTT
>CAUYQG010171914.1:0-24291 GCA_963574415.1 Tarsius wallacei | reverse complement strand
TGAGCCCGTGGGTTCGAGACTGGCCTGGGCAAGCAAGACCTCATCTCTACAATAAATCAAAAAATTAGCCGGGCGTGGTAGCGTGCGCCTGTAGTTCCAGCCACTTGGAAGGCTGAGGCGGAAGGATCGCCGGAGCCCAGCGGGTCGAGGCTGCGGTGGCCGGGAGCGGCCGCTGCACTCCAGTCTGGGTGACAGAGTGAGACTCCAACTCAAAAAAAAAAAAAAAAAAAGGTTTCGTAACTGATTATTAATTACTTCTCAAAGTATATTGCTCCCTACCTCTGAGAAATAATCCAGAATGCTTTATTCACTGTATTTAAGATTGCCCTGTATATTTTAACTCCATCATTTTGTTCATACTACTTTTATTCCTAAAATGCTGTATGCCGTGTGTTCCTTTGAAAAAGCACATTCATCCTTCAAAGCTCTTCTCAAATGCCTCCTCGGTGATGTGCTTCTCCTACTTTGTTCTTCAGCTGGATATTGATGAGTTTTGCTTGGCTCTTCTCTATGTGCACCTCTTATGACATAGTCTATATAGTACTAGTAATTAGTAACCAAGTAGTACAATTATGCTTGAGAATTATTCTTAAGGATGATCCCTGGAGTGAAAAATGTATTTTCCTTGGATTTCTTTTACTGTTTCTGTGCTCACCCTTCCTCTCCTTCTCTTTACTTTTGTGTGTTTTTTATTCAAACCGAGTTTGCAGCTGTTTATCAGAAGAGTGCCCTTGGGCTACCAGAACCTGCTTGCCCTAAGATACAGAAAGTTATGTCAATCAGTCTCTCTCTCTCTCTCTCTCTCTCTCTCTCTTTCTCTCTCTCTCTCTCTCTCCCTCCCTCTCTCCCCTCTCTTTCTCTCTCTCTCACCTGGGAGAAGCCTTTAGACAATGATTAAACTGATACTAGAATACTAAAGCCCAGCTGTCCTGCTCAGAACAACTTGGGAGTTGTTAAACTGCTGTTTCCCCATGTAATCAGGTTGAAGCTCCTGCAGGTCTTTGTCTGTGACAGCGCTCTTGCTTGGTTATTTCTCTTCTATCTTGCTTCCTCCACTCCCTGGCCAGTTTTCCCTGAAGGTACTTCTTTAATAAACCATGGCACACAAACAAATGCCCATCTCAGTGTCTGCTTCTGGGGAATCTGCCCTAAGACTGCCCCATGGAAGTAGCCCAAATACCCCTAGTTGTTTTCAGTTTATTCCAACTAGCATAAGTAACGGGATAAGTCAAATAACTTAAGTCTGCAAATATCAAGTATAAGATACCACTTCCCTGATATTCTGAACAAGTTCTAACATATGGTTGTTTGGGGTCTATGAGCTACTGAAGGAGAAAAGGTTAAAATTTATCATTTATGTTTGTGATAACTGTGGGTAGACATGCTTCCCATGTAAGCATATTGTTATAATGACTGTGATGGAATTGGTTGTAGTTTGTGCCCCTGGCTTGAAGAGTTTGAACTCCCTTGGGCTATTAGAGTCTGGAATTTGATTAGTGTTGGATGCAGTCTAGTCCCTTATCAGCTATTTCTGTAACACATCAATTTTGTGTCATTCAGCAATGCCTTTGCTGGGAATAATTCTGACAATCTGGTCTATTTTAAATTTATCAAATAATTGTATGCAGCCTAGTGTTGTGGATTTTCCACTAAACTGCTCCATATTTTCTTCTTGACAAGCTTCATCTCACTTTCTGTTAAGTTGTGATAAGCAGCCAGTGTCTGGCTAAGAGGCCATGAATTGTTATATTTTCAGTTCTGAGGGCTCTATCAAAATACCCACAATAAAAGATGGAGGACCTTTAAACTCTATCATTCTCAGAGATCCTATGAATATTGTTAGTTGTCCTCTATTATTTTTATAACCTTGTTTCTTGAAATCAAGTATTTCTGCTATATTTCCTTTTACAATTCTTATTGTCTTTTATAAAATGCTGGGATACAAGACATTTATACAACATAGGAGAGTCATAATTCCAGACATATCAGTTTATCAGTTACTTGTGTTATATTATGCATTCATAACATTGTATTTGTTTGTTCCACAATTGTCATTTTATAGTGTGCTTTACAGATCAACAGTTATTATGGCTACTCTTGGTTTGTTTTTGTTGCTTTTTATTCCCAAATGACTTGAGTTCTTTTTCACCATTGGAAATTATCTTTCAATAGGAAGTTTTAGAGGTACACAATATTTCAGATCATAGAAGCTTTTTTTTCCTATAAAGAATTAAAACACTTGAGCTCTGCTTATGTCAATATATAGTTATGTGCAAACTTTTCCATTAAAATGCCACCTTGAAACCTGATCATAAGACTCCTGCTCTACCAATGGGAGTATGTTGAGAATGATGAACATCCATATAGTCCAACCATAATCTTAAATATGTGCCTCCAGGGACGTATTTAAAAGCCCAGACCCCTAAGGGTCTTCATATGTGAACCAATGGCACTAGTGCTACATTTCTGTGCCTTACTCACCTCTTCATGCTTCTTGCTCTGACAGCCTGTAACTTCTATTAGCTCTGCCCACATCAAACCTGAATGAAACACAATTTCCTTTACTATCTTTCACAAGAGATTCAATCTCACTCAGCAGTATTTGGATATGATAACCTTATTCTGGATCCTAAGTATATAGTACAGAATCATAATATTCTTTGCAAAGCCTCAAACATATCTATACCATCAATCCCGATGTTACTCCCCTGCTTTCAAATTTCATACACTCTCTCTAATTACCGCCTGCTACATAGAGAACCCAGGACAGTGTATCCTTATTTTCTGCTCGACTTTATTCTCTCATGGGACCCATCCTGCAACCCAACTTCCTCTTCCCTAGTGTCCCAAGAATCTACCTGTCTAAACCCCCCTGAAATTCTGGCAAATGCATTTTTTCGATCTTATTTAATAACAATTCATTATTTTATATTATGAAACATGCTGGAAAACAGTCATGAACAGAATCATGGGGCAGCACAAAACAAGAAGCAATTCTTTATCAGGAGTGGGGAAGATCAGGTAGGGTTTTCTAAGAGGAGATTATTTTAAACTGCTCTAAAAATAATAAGGAGGATTTTAGGGGATTTAACTGGTGAATAGAAGGTAAGAAAAAGTATATTCTATGAATTCTATAAAATTTTTAAACACTATCTAGATGTAAAGTACTCTTGAAAAATAAAACATTGCTTTTGTGACTCATTATCCTAAGTTGATTTCCATAAGAAATGGATCCTGGGCTGGAGATTTGCTGCAGGAGGTTTATTGGAAAGAGCTGTCAGGAGCAACATCACCAAAGAGGGAGAGAAGCAAGACTGGACAGAGGGAAGAGTTGAACTATGATGGCATTCCAATAAAAGTCTCAAGAGATCGTTTGAAGCCTAGAGCTGGACAGCCCCTCCGAGTTGTCCCCAGTCCAGGCAAATGGGCCAGGCCACTGTATCTCCACATTGAGCAGACATGTAATGTTGGTTGTATTGGAGGTAAGGACATAAATATGGGCAGGACAATTCCCTTCCAAAAGGTAATGACCAGAGATATCTCCGGGTATAAGTGCCAGACTCCTGAAAGGAATCTGGGTGACTACAGTATGTACCTGAGTCATGGTAGAGTTCAGGTACTAATTAGTTATCAACTTTTATAGCAGATACTAGCTGTTATTCTTTTGCAAGAGAAAATGTGGCACATAATATATGTGTATATTTAATAGAACTGATGGTTTTACTAAACACTAGAAAATAATCTTCAAAGAGCTTTTGTTACATTTCCTGAGACATGTAAACATAAATAATACCTAAATATTTTCTGGAAAAGTAGCAGGTAAAAGAGACATCGTGTTATCTTTTCCTTGACTGACAATTCTGAAAGTTTATGACAATTGACTGGAAGATATTAGGCCTTCTAATTAGGCAGATTTTGGTTTAATCTTCTGATGGGTAGGAAAATGATTGAGATGACTTATTTGGGACAAAGCCATATAAATTCTATCCCGACACATGGTTAAATCTTATGATAATTGAGCCAGTCACTCCTGAGAAATGTCAAATGCTAAATGTTGCTTTTTCAATATTAATACCATATTTAACACAGGAAGGTCACAGGTCTAAAATTATAGATAAGCCTATACTACATTTATTAATGATGTGACTCTATCAAAAGTTAATATTTCTAAACATCATGCATCATCACTTAATTTTTTATATCACTAAGCAGTAGATTGTATTACATTACAGATTTTATGCTACGGTAATTGCAGTAATTAAATTTATTGAAGCTTGACTCAGTATAAGGTGTAAAGATGTATGAATAAACATTAATCTTGTCATCTTGTCACATGAAGGATGCATACCATTTACTGGAACAGACCATCCAAAGACTGGAACAGTTTATTAAGAATGTTTTTATTTTAAAATGTGTATTTTGAGAGGCAGAAAAAATTAAAGAAAGTTAAATGGTTAGGATAGAATGAAAAAAATGAATAATTCAATTAAAATATGCACTATACATATACATAAATTAAGTTAGCAAGTGGCCTCAAGAGAATAGATGGTCATTATATTAAATATAGAATCAAAAGCTCTTGGAAAAATTCAGCACTCATTCATAATGAAAACTCTGAAAATACTAAGAATGAAATGGAAGTTCCTCATTCTGACAGAGGGCAACTATGGAAAACCATGTCAAACATCACACTGAACAATTATATATATGGCTCTGCCTACATGAGAAACAAAAAAAAAGGGTGACTATTCTCTCCTCTTTTAGTTAACATGATATTAGAAGTCCTATTCAGGGCAATAATGCAAGAAAATAAAATAAAGTCATGAATCTCAGAAAAGAAACTAATTAAATTTAAAAGTAAATTTAATAAGCTGTCAGGGCACATGGCCAGTATACAAAAATCAAACAAACTTATATTTTAGAAAAATATTCACAAAACAATAATAAGCTAAATATATTAATGATAAACTTAACAAAACATATGCAAAACTTCTACACTAAAAACTATACAATATTTCAGAGAGTAATTAAAGAACCCTAACTATTACAAGTTTATGGTCTTGAAGTCTCAATATTATTAAGATTTCTTTTCTCTTTTTGTTGATTTTCTATGGTTGCCTTAACAAAGTACTGCAAATTGGGTGGTTTGAACAGCAAAAAATTATTTTCTCACAGTTCTGGAAGCTGTCTGACAGCAAGGTATTGCAAGATTGGCTTCTTCTGTTGGCTGCGAAGGAAAATCTATTCTATGTCTTGTTAAAATAATTCATTGAGGAAAGGATCTTTCTTTTTTCAACATATGGTGCTAAAACAACTAGAAAAATGTCTAACATATTTTTCAATTCCTATCTCATAACATACATGAAAATTAATTTTTGTATCACTAACATTAAATACTTAAAACACAGACTTAAACATAAAGGGTAAACTAGAAACATGCTGGAA
This sequence comes from Tarsius wallacei, assembly GCA_963574415.1. NCBI lineage: Eukaryota > Metazoa > Chordata > Mammalia > Primates > Tarsiidae > Tarsius > Tarsius wallacei. The sequence continues at coordinate 18,846 of CAUYQG010171914.1, read as the reverse complement.
GAAAACAGAAGACAACTCCTCTACAGCCATTGAGTAGAAACTATTTTTTAGAAAACATGAAACAGTAAGCATAAAATTAACACATATACACTCCTCACACACAATTTTAAAAAAATCAAAATTTAAAACTTTTCAAAAGACACTGATAATATAAATTTGTTGGAGGACAATACACAGGGAAATGTTATTTCAATAAGCATTTCAGCCTGGAAAATGTCTTTGGTTCTGAAAGTCTGAGCCTCTTCTCTACCAAGAGAAACTAGGTGGCCTTGACTAGGAAAAATCCTTCTACAACCTAAGACACCAACAGATACATGTAGGAGCTTCACTAGCCTGAGATAAACTGAGCAAACCAAAAAAAAAATGACCACATATCCTCTGAAAATTACAGTTAGGAAACCTCCGCCCATAAGATAGGCTACAAACAGTATATATAACCTGAAGAGAATGACTTGCCTGATAAAATATATAAATGAATGAATAAATAAATAGAGTCCAGGATATTCTCATATAATAGACAATGGGTCCAGCATACAAACAAACATTACTCATAATACCAAGAATCAGAAAATATCAGTGGGCTCCACCCCCCACAGTGTCACAGGCTGAAGCCCTGTCCAGCAGATGAAAGTGGGTGAGTGAGCCAAAGACACTCTGGGATGGTTCACCCCCTTTCAGATGGTTGAAGGTCATCAGTCCCACCTGGGAGAAGTCCTGAGCCAGGTGCAGGACTTTTAGCAACTACAGCTCAAGCAGAATGGGAGAAAGACCCATGCTGGGGCAGTTGCTGTGAGTATGGCTTTCTGCCAGACTGTGACTCACAGGGGGTGGGAGGGCCTGCCTGCTGTGTGAACCTGGCAAGAGTTGCTGTGAGTGCAGCTTTCTGCTGGACTGGTGAATCGTGGGTGGGTAGGGCATATCTGCAGACTTAACCCAGCAGAAGTGCACAGCCACCTGTTGGTGGTTATCCCCCTGGCCAGACTTGGAAGAGCCTTCTCAAGCTCTGCATCCTAGCAGGGCAGCACCTGGTACCTCCTCAGCAGCAGATAATCTGCTGTATTTCAAGAGAAGAGTGAGGACCTGGACAGGGAGGAAGTGACATGACAGACACATGAAGACTCTCTCAATGGAAAGGCACATAGTCTGTAGATCACAGTCTGCAAATAGGAGACCCATATGCCCTTTCCCCTTTCTCTAGCAGTGGGGGCTGAAAGCCAGTCCAACAAGTTTACCAGCAGGTGAGAAAGTCTGCAATGAAAGAATCTTGCCACAAGATTGAAGCAAAAGGCAGATGTGAATGCTCCTCATTCTCTCATAGAGTGATATATAGTGAACCACAGAAAGGACTCTAGAACAGAAGGTAATTGAATAGCTTTAGAGCTTTAAATCAAAAGAGAAAATATAAAGTGCAAAGAGAGGCTGTTGCAAATGCGAAAAAAAAAAAAATCAATGAAAAAAATACAGGCAACAATCAGAGTCTGAAACGAGATGGTGTCCAAAAAATCAGCTATAAGATTACAATGAAACCCCCCACCAGTATGATCTGCCCTAGATGATGGCTATGGAAATAAGAGAATAGATGGTAAAAGTGAACAGGACCCAAGAGAAACTAGAAGTGAAACTCACTAAAGTCATAAGGACGTAAAAACAGAGGTGACCACTTTCAAAAGAATCCATTCTTAAATAATGGACATGAAAATCTTCATTCTGGAATTCAAAACATGCTAACAAGGATAGGTGATAGGGTCAATCAAGGAGAAGAAAGAATCTCAGAGCTTGGAGACCAAAATATGGAATTAATTCAGTCTGTCAAAAACATAGAACAAAAACTTTTATTAAAAAGAAGAAGCAGGGTCTCCTAGAGATGTAGGACTACATCAAGAAGGTAAATCTATGCCTGATCGGTATCCCTGAAGCAAAAAAGGGAAATGGAAAACATCATGAAACAAGCATTGTATGGGGTCATTTGAGAAAACTTCCCACATCTAGCTAGAGAGATGACCATCCAAGCACAAGAGATTCAGAGAACCCCTACAAGGTATTATATAAGAAGACCATCCACAAGACACACAGTTAACTACCTCCACAAAATAAGCAAGAACGAAAATAATCCTAAGACAGCAAGAGAGAAAGGCCAGACTACCTTCCAGGGAAACCCATCAGAATTGCTTCAGACTCATCTGAAGAAACACTGCAAGCCAAAAAGACATGGAGTCCAATTTTTAATGTTCTTAAAGCCAAGAATTTCCTACCCTGCCAAGTTAAGCTTCCCCACTGATGGGAAACTGAAACCTTTCTCAGACATCTAATTCCTAAGAGAATTTGCCACCTTCAGACAAGCCCTTCATGAGATGCTTAATAAGGTGTTGAACACAGGAAAAAAAGGAATGGTCATACCCATCACAAAGGTACAGGCAAGCCTAGAGTTAACAAAGCATACAGAGCACTCACAAAAAATGAAAATACATAAATATACAAATACAAGAGCAAAAAAGAAAACAAAGCAAGCCCCCAAGAGCCTTATGACAGGGATAAACTCTCACATTTCAATTATCATTCTGAATGTGAATGGACTAAATGCACCACTAAATAGACATCAAATGGCAAACTGGATAAAGAAGCATGATCCAATAGTCTACTGCTTTCAGGAAATTCATCTCACTGCAAAGGATACCAATGAGGTCAAAGTTAAAGGCTGGAAAATTATCCTTCAGGTGAATGAAAAACAGAAAAAGGCAGGTGTAGCCATTCTAATATCAGACAAAGCAGTCTTCAAACCATCAAAATTTTAAAAGGACATGGAAGGACACTACATAATGACAAAAGGAATGTCCATCCTAAACATACATGTACCCGACATGGGAGCACCAGGTTTTATAAAACAACTGCTAAGAAAACTAAGAGAAGACATTGACTTTCACACAATCATAGTTGGAGACATAAATACCACACTAAAAGCTTCATTGAGGCCAAAAAATCAATAAGGAGATCTGGAACCTCAATTAGACACTCAATCAAATGGATTTGATTGACATCTACAGAAGACTTCACCCAACATATACTAAGTATACAGTCTACTCATCAGTACATGGTACATATGCCACGATTGATCACATTCTCAGTCATAAGTCAAGTGTGAACAAATTTCAAAAGATTGAAACAATACCTTGCATCTTCTCAGATCACAGTGCGATAGTACAGAAAGATCACAAGTAGTAGCTTAACATCACAATTAAAGAAGCTGAAAAGGCAAGATCACCTAGATTCTAACTTCAGCAAAGTAATCCAGATCACCAAGACAAAATCACAGTTGTAAGACAGAGAAGACAAAACTAACATAGGAAGGATCAATAAGACCAAAATCTGATTCTTTGAAAGGATAAAAAAGATTGCCAGTCTCCTGACCAGATTGACTAAAAAAAGAGAAACAGAGGCCCCTCAAACACAATTAGAAATGCAAAATGTAAAGTCACAGCTGATCTTGAAGAAATTCAAAAGATTATCAGAGATTACTATGAAGATCTATATGCAAATAAACTAGAAAACTTAAAGGAAATGGAGCACTTTCTGACATCACACAATCTGCCAAGGTTGAAACAAGAAGAAATTGAAACTCTAAACAGACCAATAATAATCCAGGAAATTTACTTAGTCACAAGAAATCTCCCCACCAAAAAAAGCCCCAGACAGATGACTTGGCAGCTGAATTCTACAAGACATACAAGGAAGGGCTGATACCCATCTTATTAAAAGTATTCCAGGAAATTGAGAAAGATAGAATGCTCCCCAACTCATTTTATGAAGCCAACATCATACTGACACACAAACTTGGCAAAGACCCAACAAGGAAAGAGAATTACAGGCCAATCCCCTTGATGAGCATAGACATAAAAATTCTAAACAAATTGCTAGCAAATTGTATCCAAAACACATTTTAAGGATCATCCATCATGACAGAGCGGGCTTCATTCCTGGGATGCAAGGCTGGTTCAACATTCACAAGACTGTAAACATAATTCAGCACATTAACAGATATAAAACCAAGAACCACAAAATTATATACTTAGTGGTCTATCACAGAAACAAAGAACTAAATACTGCATGTTCTTACTCATAGGTGGGACCTGAACATTAGTCACATTAGTACAAGGGAGGGATCAACAGTTGCTGGGCACTGCTAGGAGAGGAAGGAAGGGAGGAGGGGCATGCAAAAACACAAAGCAGACTGGTTTTATGCTGGGGAGTGAGGGCTAGCTGGAGGCTCAAACTTCACTTGCATGAAGCCTACTTAGGTAACTAATCCTGACTTCTCTACAACTCTATAATAAAATAAAATTTAAATAAAAAATAGTAAATAGCACTGCATGAAAAAAGATAATAAGCTGGTATTAACATTGAGATGTTGGAATTATCTGGCAAGGAATTTAAAGTAGCCATAATACAAGTGCTTCAAAATCAATGGCAAATTTACTTAAATAAAAATGTATATGTTCTCCATAGTGCAGTAGAGGTTATATAAAGGAATTAGATGATGCTGATATAGTTGAAATATCATTAGATGGACTCAATAGTTCAGTGCAGGTGTCAGAGCACAGATTCAGAAAATTTAATGATAAATCAATAATTTTTTTCTAATCTAAAGAAGAGAAAAGTAGACTGAAAAAAATAAACGGAGCTTCAGGAACATGTAGGACAAAATTTTAATATTTATATTATCAGACTGCAGAAGAGGAGGGAGAAAAATGGGACAGAAACAGCATTCAGCGAAATAACAAAAAACTTTCCAAATTTGCCAAAAGACATTTAACCTACAGATTCAAGAGATTGCAAAGAATCTATAGGTCAAGCTGAGAAGAACTGGCATCTTAACTATATCAAATTTTCCAATTTAATGTGCAGTCTCCCTATTTATTAAACCTTCTATTTCTCTCAACAATGTTTTGTTTTAATGTACAAATCTTTCTCCTTCTTGAATAAGTTTATTCCTAGATATTTCATTTTTTGATGCTAATGTTAATGGAATTATTTTCTTAATTTTGTTTTCAGATTCTTCATTGGTAGTATATAGAAATAAAATATTTTTATATGTTCCAACTTATTCTATAAACTCACCATTATTCTGAAACAACAAAAAAAAAGACAAAATAGATACAGACCAACTTCTCTCATGAAATTTATGCAAATATTCTCAACAAATATTAGTACACCAAATCTAACAACTATAAAATAATTATAAACCATGGCCAAGGTATGCAGACTGACTCAACATTCAATAATCAACCAACATAATTTACCATGAAACAAGATTTAAAAAGTATCTGATCTTATAACTTGATACAGAAAAAGTAACAAAATCTAAAACTTATGATTAAAACCAAAAACAAATCAGTAAGTTAAAAATAGGTGGCAATTACCTGTAGATAAGAAATATTCTTTGAAAAAAAACCCCTATATTTAACATCACACTTAATGGTGAATGACAATGCATTGCCCCAAAGCTCACTAAAGTAGCAAGGATGTCTGCTCTCACAATTCTTGTTCAACATAGTACTGGCAATCCTAGTTACTGCAATGAGGCTTCGAGGGAAGTACATTTTTAAAAATACCATTTGAAAGAAAATATTAGATTTGTACCTTTTTGTGGACATGATTTTTATTTATTAAATACTACCAAAACACCCAACTATAAAATAAATGAATTCAGCAAGGTCACAGGATACAATATCGACACAAAAATTTGTTGCATTTCAATATAGTAAAAATGAACATACAGAATACAAAATTGAAAGCATTATACTATACATAATCACTCAAAAAATAATGAGGGATTTTTGTGGTGATAGAAATGTTCTTTATATTAACTGTATCAATGTAAATATCCTGGTTTTGATCTGTGCGAGAATTCTGCAAGATTTTATCATTGGAGAAACTAGTTAAAGAGTTTATATATCTCTCAATATTATTTCTTATGACAAAATGTGATTCTACAAGTATCCCAATTAAAATTTCAAATAAAAAGGGTACTAGTAAGAAAATATGTAAGTGGTCCACAGACTATGGCAAGTATTTACAGTATGTATATATGGGAAATGACTCTTATGATAAGAAACTCCTGTGATTCAATTATATAAACTTAAATTAACTTATAAAAAAGAAGTCAAGTCATTGAACAGAGATATAGAAGTGATCAATAAACACATTAAAAGATACTCAAAATCATTAGAAATCAGAGTAATAAAATTAAAACCACAGAGAAATCTTATTTCACATTCAGTAGAATTGCTAAAATTAAAAAGACATGATAATGAGTGTTGATGGAGGAGCTAAAAAGCTCATAAAATGTTGGTGGAAAGGTAAAATTGTATAACTACTTAGGAAAATTTTTGAAAAATTTCTTATAATTTAAAGCTTATGATTATTCTCTAATTCTAGGTATTTATCCAAAAGAAATGAAAATTGATGTTTACTAAAGAGTTGTAACATGAAGTTTATACGAGCTGTATTCATGATAGCTAAATGTTGGAAATTACCAACAATTTATAAACAAATTATAATATATTTTTATATTGAATTACTACCCTGCAATAAAAATGAAAAAAGTACTGATTCATCAGTTTCATAGATTTTATGAAAATCATCTTTTAGCCAGTCACAAAGTTAGTATATACTGTATAGTAGTATTTATACAAAATTATTTGAGCAATAAAACTAAGCTATGACAATAAAAGTCATATCATTGGTTGCCAGTGGGTTTTCAGGGAGCTTGAATAGAAAAAGCATAAAGAAACTTTCTAGAGAATTGGAAATGTTCTATATCTTGATTGAAGTGGTGGTTGTATTGGTTAATATTATATAAAGTTTTCAAAATTTACTAAATAATACATTTAACATTTAATAGAGCATTTGATAAAATGCAAATGTAAAATCAAGTGTCTATAAAATTGATTAATTAAAATAAAGCAATATTCTAAAACTTTTGGCAAACAGAATTATCTTAGAACAATACACATCTGTGTTATTTGGACTTCACGCCAGCTAACAATATTGTAGTATTAAAACTCTTTCACCAAAACTATAGTCATCATTATGAGCCTTAAGAAAATTCTCAGTGTACATTTTTTTTAAGTCTTCTGTGGCTTATTATTTTCATGGGCTGAGTGGATATTAAAACTCAATCATCAACAAGGACCTTGTTGCTTGGTGAGAACATCACTCTTTTGCCAATCCCAGCATTCTGAATTCTCCAACGCCATTTATTTGTAGTCACACGTCCCTGAAGCTTGTACAATAATCACTTTGTCAAGTCTCATGACAAATCATAGAAAGCTCATTTGTGCATTGAATTATTTTCCTTTTTAATTTCAGAATTAAAGGTAAGATATTTTACTTTCCAATCAACTCAGCTACAGTTTAAGAATTCATTTTTTTTTCTTTTTGTCAAATTTTACCAGCTGAGTGTCCTCTTGAAACTTTAAACTTCTGGTATCATATTCATTACATTTATGGGAAAAATACTCTGGATTTGGCTAATATTTTTAATGTCTTAATTCACACATTTCACACTCACTAGAATGACTAACGTTGAAAAGATTGACAATGCCAAGTGTGAATGAGAATGTGGAGGAAATGTAAGGCTCATAGAATGTTGGTAGAAATGTAAAATATTGGTATTTTTAATTCAACTGTTGACTTGAACAAACTAAGCAATATTATAAATAGGTTAATTTTGTTACTATCAAAACTACAAATAAAAATATCTGTAAACATTATTTTGCTTCTGTATTTAGGTCAAAATTCTCAAATACTTCCAAAAATCTGCAATTTTAATGACAAAAGAAGTTCTAAATAAACATGTTTTCAAATGATGACTTTTCTCCAACTATAGAATTTTATATATGCATATATAACTTATTTTGTTAAAATAATGAAATATCAGTAATTTAAAAGCATAAAATTAAATTAAAAATTTTATGTTGCATTTAATTAAAATAAGTAATTACTTCAGCATGGTAAGTGCTTTTATAATACTTTTATAACACTGCTTGGAATAATTTGAAGTTTAGCAATTGTTAGTGAATAATACTGCCTGTCTTATTTGCTTAGCTGTCTGCCTTGTCTATTTGCTTTTGTTTGAACATATCTACATCTCTATATTATCTCCGTTTAAAATTAATATATTTCTGAATGCTAATCTGTATTAATTAAAGATTGTTTACATCTAATGTATATTTAACAATTTAAATAAAACTCTAATAAAATTTGAAATATTTATTAAACATTCAATGAGATCCAGATGATTATATACCCACTCTTATTTTTATATAAAATATTAATATTATGAGGTAAAATAGGGTTTTATTTGAAGGTAGGTATGTTCTCAACACTCATATTTACTGAAATTCATAATCGATTCCTTCAAGAAGCACTTAGTGAGTGTCTGCTCTCGGAAGCATGAAGGATGTAAAGAATCATCCAGGGATCCAGTCCACATTAAGTACACACAAAGAAAGAGTTATAAAAACTTTTAAATTATACATGTGAATTCTGGGCCAATTATTGTCTGAATGCTTCCAGTTTTCACACACTGGAAAAACTCATTACATAAAGCAAAATGAAGCAAAGGATAGGGTAAGGAATTACAATATCAAATCTTTATTGTGTCTTTATAGCTGTCATTTACTCTGTAAAGTATGTTTTCCTTTAGTAGTTTAACAAATGAATTGCAACACATTCATAATTATCATAGCTGATTGACTTATTTATATTTTTTATTCCTAGGTATAGCAAAAATTTTGACCTATAAATGCAGTTTCTATATTACTGTTAGGAAAAACAATACAAACAACTCAATACTTACTCTTATTTTTTTGTTTTGACAAGATTTATTTTGCTGTTCACATATCTTAACTGGAGCGTTTTTATGAATTATTTTGCACATCTACCTGCTTGAGAAAGTCAGTCTCTCTACATAAAAAATAAATAAATAAGCAAAAGATACTCTGAGGTAACAACTTTCCTTGGGGCAAGGGTAGGCTGGGTCTGAATACACCAGAATACTTTCTTACTACTTCACTATAAGATCACCACAGGTTTGATTTGACTTCTCTTTCATGTACAGTTTAAATTCTATTTTGTCTTTTTTTCCCCTACATCCCTCTCTGAAAGGCGCGTGCACAAACACACACACATACACACTCAATAGAATCAAAATATCTTTGATACTTACCAGGAAAATGCATTAACAACCAGTGTTTTTAGGTTCTGATGAACAGGCTTAGGGAAAACATAGTCTGTGTTTTGAATCATTCTTGTCAGATTATTTTTGGGGAGACACTTTCCAAATTTCATTAGTAAATGAGCAGAGCTTTGCTCAGCAAGGCTTTAACCCCAAATTGAAGAAAAACAATGCCTATTTCTACACTTGGAAAAAGATAACTCTTACTGTTCTCAAAATGTTTCTGAAGGGCAAAAGAGGAAAATAAAATAGTTTAAATGCATAGTGAATCCCATTTGTAAATCTGACCTGCCTATTCTATTAAGTCACTAAATGGGATGCATTCCCCTTCACATTCAATTTGCCAATCAAACTTGTCTCAGCATTTCAATGAAGATAAATTACAACTGTTGGTAATTAGTTAATTGGTAATTTGCTCATCCATCACTATATTGTGGTTTTCTCCCTATCTTGTTTATTGCATTATTCTTTCCTCATTTTCATTTCTGAAGATGGAGAAGCACATTTGGAATAAATATCAGCCCTGAAATTCCTAAATAACATAAACGCCAAGTGACTTTTAGTGCTTAAAAAACTTGATTTAATTTAGAAGTGAGTGGGGAAGAGGCAGGAGAACATGAAATTAGACTCATTCAAAGTAAAAATGAAAATAAAACTGTAATTCTGAAATAGTATAAGAGCAAGAGTGACAGTCATAGGGATAGAACGCATTTTGGAGTTACAGAAATTACTCTGATCTTTCCATCCACTATGGATGCTAAATTCGTTTGCTAAATTTCAGTCAGTATTCTTAAATTCAAGCAAGGAAACCATTTTAGCTAGTTAAAAACAAAACCAACAACAACAACAAAAAACTAATTAAAGGGTATTACACAGTCAATTAATGCTCAGGAGACCAGAGAAACAAATCTGGAGACTTCAGCAAAGACAAATGCCCATGTCATACTGCATAGCTTCTCCAGCAAAGACTACATTGCTGATTCTCCAGTAACAGACAACACAGCTCATACTAGTGATGTTGTGCATCACATGCCAAAACCTCCACCATGGAGGCACTTCAGAGCTTGACACATTATTTACCACTCAGTCAGATAATGGTTCCTGTAGAACTCCTACTTCCTCGTGCAACTTTTCTACATCAAGATCTTAAGCAGGCGCATTTCATTTGTAGTCCCTAGGTTTTTTGCCTGGGCCCTGTGTTCAAGAAAGCTAAGGAAAAGAATGCCTAGCTTCTTCCGTGGACATGTAGGACTTAATCATATAAACTTCTTAAATATGGGATGGAGGAGTATTCAAAAACACTGGTGACCATAACAGTTGATAAATATCTATGCATTACTGCCTTCTCAATGTTGATATACACAATTTTGCTAGGCTTAAATTTTCAAACAGATGTGATTCCATGAAATTTAATGCAACTCTCTTTGAAGCAAACAAACAAAAAAATATACTGACATCAAGAAATTCTGAAACTCTTCAGTTCCAGTGAATATATAGCACCAGGTCTAAGATATATAAGTAATGTTTGTTCCTGTACCTTCAAAATCTCATCTTGATACCCTATAATATATCATAAAATTTAAAGTACATTTTCAAAAACTGTATAAAATAGTATGGAAAACAGGAGAAAAGAAAAAAAAGCCAGTTAAAATACAAAATACACAAATATATAGAGACTATGGCAAGAATAAAGATTTAGACATTAAAGTCCTCATGTTCGCAGATTGTCTTGATGGTCCTCTATATGACTTTCTTTATCCACTATCTATCCCATGTTTCCTTTGCTTTTAGCTAGAATTCCAGCTCTTCCAGGATTTTTACTGACACTGAAGCCTAAACATTAATCCTATATCAAACTTCAGTGGTCTTGCCTGTGAAGATTCACCATAAGACGTCTCTAAATTTTTATATGGGAACACTGAAAAACTGAAAAAAATACAGTAAATTCAAAACTTACATTTCAGTGGAAAACAGTAACACTATTTCCATATAATCAGGATAAGTAAGTCCATCAACATTATAAGTCATTTTAGGGTTATTATTCTGTTCTATGAGGGGCCCATTAATGGCAATTTTGACTTCCAATTCAATGGAGTCAATGTTTTTCTCACTAGGTGGAGATATTCCTCCCTTGGGGTCTGTGGTAGAGACTCTATTGTGAATATACTAACTTATTGCTTCCTTTTTTTTTTTAATGGCCACAGGAAGACATTTTTCATAATTCTTCTGCAGTTTGGTTAGAGACTGAGATTTGGTTAATATAAAATGGTCAGAAGTAACATTAGCTTTTTCCATATGTGGTTCTTAAAATAATTCCATTTAACCTATAGTCTTCTACAGAACCTTTACTTCTGCAATGGTGTTGGAGGCTACATATTTTAGTTGTGGTTGCTACCAGGTAGGAAATACTGCCTGGCCTGCAGCAGACTGTGACGTGTGTATATAAAATAAATCATTTTTGTTATGCCAAAGAGATTTAAGAGTTTGTTTGTTTATTTATTTATTTTTACCACAGTATAACCTGTCCTAACTTAAATACAGTTTTCAAATGACTCAGACAAGTGATATTCCAATTTTCCATTCTTTTCTTCCTGTACCCATATAATTTGGCTATGGAGGAAAAGTACTACATTGTTCATTAGTTCAGAGTTTATTTCACAACACAAGATAATGCCTTCAAGATAGTACCATAAGTGAGACTTCAATAAACAAGTCCATCATTTTATACATTTAGCACTTCTGGGTGATGGGGTACATATTAATGAGTGAGTCTCATGAATAAGAATGATTTAGTGATATAATCGTTCCCTGTAAAATCATTTATTTAGGAAACATACATAGTATTCTGTGATGGTGAATAAGACATTTAGTAATACCATAGATTGTCTTGTTGGCAAAAGCAAAAACAAGCAGAGGATGTAAATCCAATTCCAGATCAATATCAAATAAGCGAAACAAATACCTAGAAGAAATTAAATGTAATTAGTCAGTCCAAATGGTTGGCTGGTATCTTGAAATATGTTCTCATATTAGGTTAACAGGATTGGTCACTGATGCTGGCAACTTCGGCACTCAGAAATGGTAGTAGCCAGATAAGCTTGAGTTAGAGGATATTCTAATGGTTGAGCCTGATTAGAGTATAAACTTAGATCTGCTATTGTGGTCAATCTGTTTAGGAGTCAACTGTGCAAGCACTGCAGTATTGAGGAAAGAGACTGACATTCACACTGGACTATTTTTGTTACTTGACTGTTGAGAGTTTCTTCCATGTTAGGGAAAACATTGGTGAGCATTCACATGGGAAAAAATATAATTCCCTTGACCCTTTCTGAGCTTTTCATTTACCTAAATTCTATAAAATTATTAGTTTGTACTCTACCTTAATAACAATGAGCATCTTGCTAGAATATCAGTTATTGCCTATGAATCAGTACAAACAATTGCAAGTACTTTGAGTGGTTATAGCTATTGAGAACATTTTCCCTTCCTAGTCTGCCTCAGGGCTACTACTACATAATATATAGTGTTCTCTTAACTATACATATGGTATAGATTAGCTCCAGAATGTGACATAAAGCTACTAGTAAGCCAAACTAAATTTTTTAGTTAACTGGCGATAGCAAATCTCCCATAAGGCCAGTAGAGTGAATTGAGGAAGGGTGAGGCAGTGAGAAATAAATGGGTATACTAGTAATTCAAACCAATTACTTGTGCCTTTGGACCTGGCTGGAAACTTCTACCTGGCAGTGAAATGCTGGACATTCTCAACTTTGCAAACTGGTGGATATGGCCGTATAAAGTTTATGATAAATGACTCAATTTGCTGATTATCTATTACTCTAAGATCAATGCTTGATCTTACCATGGCAAAACAATTAGATAGTGTTTGTTTTTCGAAACAAGATTGGTTTTTGGTGAAATGCTCTTGGCTCTGCTCCAGAATTCTGAGGATTTTCACTCTTATTCTGGAAATATAACAGACCTCATACAACATCTTTGTCCTTTAGAGATATTTGCAGTAATATTGGGTATACTGGCTTATAAGGATCAAAGGGTAGAATCTCTTGTACCATAGCCTGAATGCTTTTTCTCTGTCCTTTACTTAAATCTGGAAGTCAGTGAAGACTTTTATATATGCATCAAGCCATTCCAGTCATAGGTAGTGTATATTGCCTTTAAAATAAAGAAGCTTAACAACCACTATTTCTCTCTCCTGTGGGATGGGGAGATGAAATTGGGCCTAGAACCAGAGGACTGATATAACCGTAAGGTTAAACCAGTCACAAGGTACTGCTCTCCTAGTAAAATGGGTTGGGGGAAAAAGAACTCTAATACTGTCATTTTCCAGTCACTGAAATAAAGTTCAGTTCTGATTGCTCAATTCCTGATGAGTTTCCAGTGCCAAGGACATTAAAGCTAATACTGGAGTACAGAAGAAGAAAGTGACCTGAAATTAAAGTGTTCCAATACAGATTTTTAAAATGACACCCTAAGAATGAAATGTGTATTAGAGAAAATGATGAGCTGATATAGAAAGAATTAGAGCACTCAAATTCAATCTAATGCCATCAAAAGCTAGTTTTGTGGCTATCCATGGGTGTTATTTAAACTTTTCAAAACTCACCATCTTATTTGTGAAACAGTTTTAAGGCTAACATATTATAAACATTAAATGGTTCCCTTACTTCAAAAGTATTATATAATATACTAAATAAATGATGAGCATCTTTACAAGAGGATTACCACTTTTGATATGTTTCTGCATCAATTTATATAATTTTGATATGTGAGTATTTTTTTCCTTACTTGACACTAATATTCTTTGTGAATATTATATTGGCACATCCATTTATAGCAAAATGTGCAACTAATGTTTCAGAAAGTTTAGATTCCTACAACTCCATTTATAATGCAAGGATAATGAATTATGACAAAAGTCAGAAAATTAATCTGATTGAATTATTATTCTTAATTTTTTTTAGAAGCAGTCTCTTAATTTGGCAGAGACACATGCAGTGAAGATGAAACAAAAGTATGTGGTAATTAAAGAATACAAAAACATCTTTCTCCCAATAGATACAAAGGATGAAGAAGTGTGCAAAAGTTTCCAAAGCAAACAGCCACTCTCTTGGTACCTTTGCCTTAAAGTCACCATGCATTTCTAGCTGTCACAACTCCCCTCCTTTAAGGCACCTAAAACTCCCATCAGTTTCAACTTAAAATATACTTAAAATCTGACGTTTACTTCATCTGAAACTGTTATCATTTCAGGCCAAGTCATTATAATTTCTTGTTTATATCTAAAAGTATGCACTCTAGTTTGTATTGAAGCTCATTGGAAGCACCATAAAGTGCACATATTTAAAGTATAGAATTAGATACGTTTGGACATATGTACACAAACATGTACATGAAACATCACCACAATCAAGATGCTGAACATTTTTCCATCACCTCCCAAGGGTTTTTCATGCCCCTTTATAACCATCTCTCTTTTCTCTCCAACACCAGGAAAACACGGATCTACTTTGCATCACTATATTCCGTTTGAATTTTCTATCATTTTTAATGTGAAATCATATCATAGGTACTCTTTTATTCTGACTTGTTTTAGTTGACATAATTATTTTGAGTCATTATTTCTTCACTAGCTGTGTTTTATTATATAAATAAACTAAAATTCGTTTATCCATTCACTTGTTGATGGACATTTGTTTCTAGTGTTTTGGCAATTACATGTAAAGCTGCCATGAATATTTGTGTACAAGTGTTTGTGTGGATATATGTTTGTCTTTTCTATTTGATGAATCCTAGGAGTGGAAATCATTTTACTCCTCATCTTTTCCAACATTTGATAAGATAAGCCCTCATTTAACCATTAGAATATATATGCAGTATATAGAATAATGATGTTAAGCACATTTTTATGTGCTAATTTGTCATTCATAAGTCTGCTTTTGTAATATGTCTGTTCAAATCTTTTAAATTGGGTTGTGTATTGAGCTATGAGATTTCTTGGCTTCCTGATAGAAGTCTTTTGTCTAATATAAGAGTGACAAACATTTTCCTCCAGTTTATGGTTGAGGAGACTCTTAACTGGTCTTTTTGTTTTATACTCTCAAAAGATCAATTTCAGGTCAATATCAAGCTTAAGAGGCTCAAAAGTTTTCACTTTGCCCTTAGAATGTAAATCAACTTTTTCACCATTCTCTATGAGGCTTATTTAAACTGACTTCTGCCATATTTCTGGCCTCATCTATGCCCACTTTTTCTTTCTGCCTCTACACTCTATTTTTGCTTTCTGTACCTGACTCTATTTTTGCTTTCTGACACACCAGACTGGCTCTTGTCAAAGAGCCTCTGTTCTCTCTCCCTAAAACTCAGCCCAGACTTTCCCAGTTTCTTTGTTATCATTCAGGTATCTGTTTGAATATGCAATCTTCTCAACTTGCTCTAAATTCATCCCACTATACCCCAGTCACTTTATTTTTCGATTCAAAACAATTATTAGGAATCTGAAATTACTTTGTATTTCTTAACTTTCATTTTGGGTCTGCCCCAACTAAAATATAAGTTAAAAAATAGAGACAATTTCTGCTACATTATTTACATATGCTTAATACATCTAACTGCACCTTGTATAGGAGGACCTCAATAAACATTTTCTAAGTAAATACAAATTAATGAGCAGCTGAACAACAGTCAATGGTGTGCTGTATCCAGATTATACTGGCTCATGGAGTTAACCCTGTGCATGTCTCCCTGACTCTCCAGACTTCATGGTGTTGACATGAAGTAGGTTATGGTGGAAATATTTATATCATAGAAATAAGCAAATGCTGCAAATCAAGTTGTTTGTTTGTTTGTTTCTTTGTGTGTGCCAGTTGTTAAATATCTACTAGCACTCTATAGATTATAGTTATTCCATTGCATGGTTGTTGACTCATCTTTGACAAGTTCTATTTGGACTATTTGGGATATTAGTTTTGATGACAAGGGCTTAGAGTTTGCCCCAAGTAATACTGTAAGGAGAGTGTTACATAGTTGGTGAGGGTTCCTGGTAGCTCACCCTTCTAGAAGGCAAGCTTGTCTCTAACCCTCCATATTTTCTAGCAATTTGGGAGCAGAACCTATATTTTCTGGTTTCTGTGACCACACTCACTGCTTTATCCTGGAAGTAAATGTCACCTGCTGCCTAACAAAGGCATGGTATGGACTCCATGGACCAAATTCTAGACGTGGGGTTCCCTTAACTACGACGATGACTGCCCCCAGATCCCTTCTGTCTTTTGTTAACCATTTACTCTTGGTTGAGAAAATAACTTGCTCCCACCTATAGAATAATTGTCTCCTTTGCATATTTTCAGTTGTGGTTTACTAGTATTATATTTCTATCAATTCTATCATTTTGAATTCTATGGTTTATGAATTCCCTGAGATTTTTATTCTGTGCATAGCACTGTTAATTTTTATATAATTTTAAAATCAAAATTATAGTAAACTCATGGAATTAGTGGTGTCTAATTATATGATGGAATGGTATTACTTAATACTTTAAAAGTGGGATATAGATGGATTTTCCAATGATATGTAATCTTTGTATTATATTACTTTATATGAAACTATAAATTTTCCAATGACAATAGCATGTCTGAGTTTGTTGGCTAGATTTTTGTGTTTTCAATTTCTAAGTCTTTTCTACAACTAAAAATTAGATAATATAAAAAAATAGAATAAAACAAATACTTTAGTTCAAATTTATTTAAAATTTTTACATCCTTATAGTTGTTTTTTAAAACATAATCAAAGTTTTAAACATAAACTTAGATCTTCTGGTTCTTTACCTGTCAATGACAAAGAGAAGCAAAGAAAAAAATGATAAAGCCTTGCTTAGTGAACCAGAATGAAATGAAACCATTCAGCAATTTAGCTTATATTACCAAGTGTAAACTATATTTCCTTTGTAACTATTGACCTAATTCATTTTAGTATACATGATGAATTTGCCTATTCATTTACTTTGAAAGTACTGTTGACAAAGACTTTTTTGAAGAATCCATCAAATTGAATGAAAAATACATATTTTTTAACCTAAAGGTATGCAGATCAAGAATAAATGTTCTAGTGGACTGGTAAGAATGTGACTCTTAGTTATCTTAGTTGTATCTCTTAGAGTTGAGATATTTTTGTGCTTAAAAATACAAGAAAGTGTATACTATTTTGAACTGGATAAAAGTAATTTTATATGCATGCAATCAGTTAGGATGCAATAAACAAGAAAGAATGCCAGCTTTGGTAAATACTTATGACTGGAATTAAGTACTATTTCAAATTGTAGATTTTTATAATAATTTATGTGATTTATTATAAGTACTTTCTTTTTTTTTTTTTCTTGGAGTTGGAGTCTCACTCTGTCGCCCAGACTGGAGTGCAGTGGCCGCTCCCGGCCAATGCAGCCTCGAACAGCTGGGCTCCGGCGATCCTTCCGCCTCAGCCTTCCAAGTAGCTGGAACTACAAGCACGCGCTACCACGCCCGGCTAATTTTTTGATTTATTGTAGAGATGAGGTCTCGCCAAGTTGCCCAGGCGGGTCTTGAACCCGCGGGCTCGGGCAATCCACTCACCTCAGCCTCCCAAGGTGCGGGATTACAGGCTGAGCCATGGAGCCCGGCTGGCTTGTGTTCTAATGAGGTGACTCATGGTGGGCTCCTGGGTGGGGCTGGTCACCAGAAACACCACGCCATGGTCATCCACCCCATCCCCGTCCCCCGGAGAGGCAAGAGAAGCTGGAGCTAATCGCTGATCACGCCCCCCCAAAGATGGCGCTCAGAGGGCTTTCGGGATGGCAAGCACAACCGTGTGAGGGGCACCCCAACTCCACGAGGCCTGTCCAGGGCTCACCCACACGTCTCTTCCTCTGCGCTTGTGTTCTTCAGAACAGCCTTTGTCACACGTTGGCAGTAGTAAGTCCACTCTTCCTGGGTTCTGAAAGCCGTTCTAGCAAATGAGGGAACCGAGGACAGGACTGGGGGAACCTCCAGCTTGCAGGCAGCTGGTCCGGAGCACCGATGACATCCTGGACTTGCGGCTGGCATCCGAAGAGGGGGCAGTCTTGTGGGACCCAGCGCTTAGCTGGTGGGGTCTGATGCTAACTCTGGTTGACATCGCTGAACTACAGGACTCCCGGCGGTGTCCTGCAGACATCACAGAAAACTGGAGAATGGGTGTGGGACTGCCCAGCCCCCAACCTGGTGTCATAAGTAAAGCAGAGAGGGAGAGGAGTGGCAGAGAAAAACAGGGCTCCCCCACATGCAGGCAGCTGCAACACATGTCCGTGAGTTCTTTGCTGCTTCTTTCCTTGAAAGGTAGAGTCTAAAGCCCCTCCCCTGGAACGTGGGTAGAACCGAGGGACCGACTCCAACCATCCACGTGATGTGGCAGCAGTGATGCTGAGTCCCTTCTGAGACTTGGTCCCAAAGCAGATGACTTCTGCCTGTCTCCGCCTGAGGTCACTGACTCTGGAGGAAGCCTGCCACATGCCATGAGGACCTGCAGCTGAGCGGCAAATGGACGGGCCAGGAACTGAGGCCTCCCACCACCTGCCCCACGTG
>CAUYQG010171911.1:0-10765 GCA_963574415.1 Tarsius wallacei | reverse complement strand
GAAACTGGTGATTGTTGGTGATGGAGCCTGTGGCAAGACATGCTTGCTCATAGTCTTCAGCAAGGACCAGTTCCCAGAGGTATATGTGCCTACAGTGTTTGAGAACTATGTGGCAGATATTGAAGTGGATGGAAAACAGGTAGAGTTGGCCTTGTGGGACACAGCTGGCAGGAAGATTATGATTGAGGCTGCTCTCCTAACCAGATACCGATGTTATATTGATGTGTTTCTCCATCAATAGCCCTGATAGTTTAGAAAACATCCCAGAAAAATGGACTCCCGAGGTCAAGCATTTCTGTCCCAACGTGCCCATCATCCTGGTTGGGAACAAGAAGGATCTTCGGAATGATGAGCACACAAGGCGGGAGCTAGCCAAGATGAAGCAGGAGCTGGTAAAACCTGAAGAAGGCAGAGAGATATGGCAAACAGGATCGGTGCTTTGGGGTACATGGAGTGTTCAGCAAAGACCAAAGATGGAGTGAGGGAGGTTTTTGAAATGGCTATGAGAGCTGCTCTGCAAGCCAGGCATGGGAAGAAAAAATCTGGGTGACTTGTCTTGTGAAACCTTGCTGCAAGCACAGCCCTTATGCAGTTAATTTTGAAGTGCTGTTTATTAATCTTAGTGTATGATTACTAGCCTTTTTCATTTATCTATAATTTACCTAAGATTACAAATCAGAAGTCATCTTGCTACCAGTATTTAGAAGCCAACCATGATTATTAATGATGTCCAACTCATCTGGCCCACCAGCGTCCTTCTGACACTGCTCTAACAGCCCTCTCTGTACTCCCACCTGACACACCAGGCGCTAATTCAAGGAATTTCTTAACTTCTTGCTTCTTTCTAGAAAGGGAAACAATTGGTAACTCTTGTGAATTAGGCTGTAGCTACTTTATAACTAACATGTCCTGCCTATCAGCTGTCAGCTGCAAGGCCCTCTGGTGAGTCACCACTTCAGAGCTTCACTCCTTAACAGATTTAATTGGCATGGCTCTGAGGTGGTCATCCAGTTTTCTGAAAATGTGCTCAGCCAGAAAAGCCCAAGTCCGTGCAGCTGTGGCAGAGTTACAGTTCTGTGGTTTCATGTTAGTTACCTTATAGTTGCTGTGTAATTAGTGTCACTTAATGCATGTTACCAAAAGTAAATATATCTACCCCAGACTAGATGTAGTAGTTTTTCTATAATTGGATTTCCTAATACTGATATTTGTCATCTCTGAAGAAAGTGTATTGGTTTTTTAAAAAAGAAAGTGTATTTGGAAATAAAGGCAGATGGAAAATTCATTTTTAAAATTCCCATTTTGTTACTTTTTCTGATAAAAGATGGCCATAGGACCCCTTTTCAGCCCCACATATTCCAGTACCCCTCTCCAGAGCTGGGCTAAGTAAATAGGAATTGGCTAGACATGGAAGGTGGCACAACCTGTCTCACCTGGACTGCAGCATCTGGCTCTAATTCACAGTGCTCTTTTTTCCTCACTGTATCACAGAAGAGCCGACAGTTCTCATGGGTGGTACTCGGTTTCTCTCTTCTCTCCAGCTGACTAAACTTTGTTTCTGTACCAGTTAATTTTTCCAACTACTAATAGAATAAAGGCAGTTTTCTAAAAAAAAAAAAAAAAAAGATAGAAAAAGACAAATCATGCAGATAATAATAAAAAAGTAAGCTGGAATCATTATATGAATTATCAAAGTGGATTTCAGAGCAAAGAAAAACCATGAACAAAGAAGAACACAGCATAATAATAAAAAAGTCACCATATCAAGACACAGCAACCTCAGATGTGCATGCACCAAACAACTGAGCTTCAAATATACGAAACAAAAACGAACATAATTAAAAGTAGACATAAGCCGGGCTCGGTGGCTCAGCCTGTAATCCCGCGCCTTTGGGAGGCTGAGGTGAGTGGATTGCCTGAGCCCGCGGGTTCGGACCCGCCTGGGCAAGCGAGACCTCATCTCTACAGTAAATAAAAAAAATTAGACGGGCGTGGTAGCGCGCGCCTGTAGTTCCAGCTACTTGGAAGGCTGAGGCGGAAGGATCGCCAGAGCCCAGCAGGTCGAGGCTGTGGTGGCCGGGAGCGTACCACTGCACTCCAGTCTGGGCGACACAGTGAGACGCCAACTCAAAAAAAAAAAAGAAAAAGAAACACACTATGCATTTTGTATGGTATTTTAGAGCACTATAATGACAAACTATATGAAGATAACTGGAGGTATAGAACTTGGACAATTTTCTCAGACAATGGGAAAATTGTTTATCTTTGTAACAGTTTCCATGTTGGTATAGCACTTCACTGGTGTGATTTGGTGCTCTTATAAGTCATAATAATAACAATAATTGTTAGATATAGAATTGCAACTGAGAGCTTACCTAATCACATTGCATCTTATTATGTAATTTGTGGTTTTTTTCTTTAATCACAGCTCCCATGTTGGAAAGCAAGTATCACTCAATGCTCACATAGCATGAGGAAGTTGATGTTTAAAAAAGTTATGCAACTCATCGAAATTCACAGAAGTTACAAGGAACAGGTTTAAAAGAGAAATGCAGGGCTGTCTGAATCTAAATACTGAACTTTAATGATTTAATTCCACTATCTCACTTATTTTTGTTTAGTATTATTTACCAACTTATATAAGATTTTCCCATGTGCTGCCTTATATTCCCCTTTTAATCTTCATATCAAATCTCTAAGTCTTGCGGTAGAAAAATGGAAAATTAAGACTTCATCAAGGTATAATAGCAAAGAAGTAACAGCCAGAAAATGAATCCAGGTTTATCAAATGACAGGCCAGGTGCTCTTTCTAGTAATTAACATTGTTTTTCTGAGATGAACATTTCTAGGCCTTTTACTGTAACCCATAAACCTCTATCACAGTTCATTCTATCATATTTTTCCTGGAGGAAATTAGAAGAATTGAGCTCCAATCATCCAGGGTTAAGGAGGTACACTTTCTCCACAATATACTCTCCAAATATAATTTTAATTTAAATATAAAATTGCTTATACCCACAATAAAATGTAAACCCAACGTTAAGACATGTTGCCCTCATCTATTACATATATGATACAATGATGCATTCCCTCATATAGGCCTCTATTCAGCACACATGATCTGATTATCAACTGCCATTGTTTGAGTTTGTCCTCATTAAAACTCATGTTGAAATCTGATTCCCAATATAGCAGTGTTGGAGGTAGGACCTACTGTGTGGTGTTTGGATCATGAGGGCTAACTCCTCATGAATGAATGACTTAGTGCCATTCTCACAGTAGTTAGTGAGTTCTCATTCTGGCAAGACTGGGTTAGCTCATGCAAGAGTGGATTGTTATAAAGCCACGATGTTCCTCAAATTTTTCCTCTTTGCGTGTATCCACTTTCCCTTTTATCTTCTCTGCCATGCTATGATGCAGCAAGAAAGCTCTCACCAGAAGCCAAAACCATACCTTGAACTGCTCAGGCTGCAGAACCATGAGCTAAATAAAGCTTTTTAAAAAATAATCCCTTTTCAGGCATACTGTCATAACCACACAATGGAATAAGACAGAAAACTGGTACTGAGAAGTAGTGGTGTTGCTATAAAAATACCTGAAACTGTGGTAGCAGGTTTGGAACTGGGAAATGGGCAGAGATTGGAAGAGTTTGAAGGAATAGACTATATAGAGACTGTATTGTAGTGAATGGACTATTAAGGGTATTCTGATGAGGACTCAGAAGAAGACAAAAAGATCAGGGAAGGTTTGGAACTTCTTAACGATTGGTTAAATGTTTTCGACCAAAATGCTAGTGGAAATATGGACAGTAATGGTCATTTCAGTAAGGTCTCAGACAGGAATGAGGAGCATATTTTTGGAAAATAAAACAAAGATCACTCTTGTTAAACAGTTGCAAAAAATTTGGTTGCACTGTGTTCATGCCCTAGGACTTTGTGGAAAGTTGAACTTAAGAGTGATGAACTGGGGTAGCTTCTGGATGACATTTCTAAGTGGCAAAATGCTCATGCAGCAGCATAGTTACTTTTATAGCTTATGCTCAGTTATAACAGGAAAAAATGAGCTAAAACAATAATTTATAATTGAAATGGAAACATAACATAATTTTTTTAAAAAAATCACAGCCTGTCTGTGTGGTATACAATGAAGAAGTGTTTTTTAGGGAAAAAAATCAAAGGGTGCAGCCAAGTGACTGCTTGCTAAAGAGACTAGCAACAGGTAAAAAGGAAACCAGCTAAGACAATGGGAAAAAGGCCTTAAAGGTATTTAAAATATCTTCAAGGTCGTCCTTCCTCTCACAGTCCCAGATGTCTAAGAGAACAAAATGGTTTGGGGTTATAGGACCAGGGTGCTGCTACACTGCACCATTTCTGGACACTGGTTCGACAATCTCAGCCACTCCAGCTGGAGCAGCCATGGCACAATAATACCCAGGTACAGCTTGGCTGCTGTTCTGGATGTCAAAAGCAGTAAGCTTTGGCAGCTTAGATGTGGTAATAAGCCTGTAGACCCACAGAGTACAAGTCGTGGCTTCCTCAACTGAGATTTCAGAGGACTTATAGAAAAGACCGTAGGCCCAGTCAGAGATTTGTCGTAGGGCAGAGTCATTGCAGAGAGCCCCTGTTAGGGCAATGATGACCAGAAAATGCGATGTCAGAGCTGCTTCAAAGAATCTCCCATCAGGATAAGCAATGTCAGAGTTTCTTCAAAGAATCTCCCATCAGGATACTGCCTAGTGAAGCTGCAGGCATGAGGCCACCACTGGGACCTCAGAATTGTAGAGCCACTGGGGGCATGCAACTTCAGTCAGGAGAAGTTGCAGGAATTTAACACCAACTAATGAAAGCAACTACAATGGCTGCACCCAGTAAAACCTTGAATGTGGGGCTGCATGTGGACTTGGAAATTCACCCCTCACACCAGTGTGCTCAGGATATGGAACATGGAGTCAAAGGAGATTATTCTGGAGTTTTAAGATGCCTTGCTGGATTTTGGACTTGCACGGGGCTTGTCACTCCTTCTTTTTGGTGAGTTATTCCCTTTTGGGGTGGAAATGTTTGCCACATATCTGCCCCATCATTGTCTCTTAGAAGTAAATAACTTGGTTTTGGTTTTATAGGCACACAGTTGTAACAAGTCTGCCTTGAGTCGCAAAAGACATTTGACTAGGGATTTTTAAGCTTGTACTGGTACAAGTCAAGACTTTCAGTGCTATTGGGGTAGAATTATTGTATTTTATAAGTGAGAAGGAAACGAGTTTTGGGAGTCCAGGGACAGAATGCAATTGTTTGCATATTTTTTGTGCCTACAAAAACTCATGTTGAAATTTGATTCCCAATATGGCAAATGTTGGGAGGTGGAACCTAATGAGAGGTGCTTCGGTCATGGGAGGAGATCTCACATGAATGGTTTGGTTCTGTTTTGGCAGTAGTGAGTTCTCACTCTGGCAAGACTGGATTAGTTCTTGCAGAAATTGGTTAGTTCCCATGAGAGTGGTTTGTTATAGAGCCAAGATGCTTATTGAGTTTTGCCTCTTTGCAGATGTCAGCCTCCTCTTTGATCTTCTATGCTACATTATGCAGAACTAAAGTTCTCACCAGAAGCCAGGGCATTCCCTTGAACATTTCAGCCTGCAGAATCATGAGCTAAATAAAATTTCTCTTTTTTTTATAAGTAACCTAGCCGCAGGTATTCTGTTACTTCAACACAAAATAGACTGAGATACCAAACATGTCTCAAATGTTTTGTTAGGCACTGAAGCAAAGTTGTTCTACTTGAAGAGACTTATAAGAAAACAGGAAGTAACAGGATGCAATCTGTAATATCATTAAAATATATACAAAATGCATTTGGAGTATAAAGGAAAGGATAATCAATTCTGATGGTAGATAGGAAGGAGACAAACAAAGAGGATGTAATATTTGAATTAAACTTTAAAGAGTGAATTTAATTCCAACAGGTAAAAGGAATGAAAATGCATTACAGGGATGTGAAATGGAATTATTAAAGGCTTAAAGATGTAAAAGTCCATAATACATTAGGGAACTCTGTATAATCCAATGTTCATGGAATAAAGAAATATGTCCGGGACTGGAGATATAGGTTGTGACCAGACAATGAAGGAACTTGGCAGTCATGTTAAGAAACATTAATTTTATAATGCTGTAGGATCACTGCAAATGACATGATCAGATCTGGGTTTCAACTCGCTCAAGTTCGAGTGTGCTATTTTAATAATCCAGGGGAGAAATTGAAGGCAGGGAGACAACTTGACAGACTGTTTCAGGTATCCAAATGGGTGACAATGAATGCTTGGATTAAAAAAGTAGTAGTGGAAGATTTGAGAGATAGTAAGATGATGAGGTTGGCAGTAGCCATGATAAACTGAATGAAGAGAAAGATAGAAAAAGATTCTAAGATTCCTTGCAGTTTTCTAGTTTTGATAACAAGGCAGATTTAGTTCTGTGCAATAAAATAATAAATATCAATTATGGCCTTGTACATAGTAAAGCTAATTAGGATACTCCTACTATATTGTGTATAAGGATAATTGAAGGTGTACAGTTTTACGAATTAGTCCATAGATCATGTTACCATGAGGAGTCATATTTGAATCTGATGGGGAAAACTTTGCATCATCTAATTATTCTGGAATTGGGATAAATAAAACTATTCATAAGCCCTTTAGTCTTTCTTGGTTGAGTAGAGGATGTGATTATTTTTACATGATAGATATTTGTCTCATGTTAGGTAGAAATGCAAAGATGTTGTATATAATTAGAAGTGTGGGAATAAATGCTGAATGACAAAAGTGCTCTGTCAATCCAGGGCCTGTTTTACTTCATATTCATTCTTCACATTTCCCCTGCTATGCTCTGTGTGGCAAATGGGAAAGGAATAACCTCTGCAATCTGTTTTCCAGGCTCCATTGATAGCTGATATCCAGCTGTGTCAGCCAATCAGAAGTACTGACAAAAGATTAGAGGTTAAGAAGTGAAGACAAGCCAGAGTATTAATTACCCTCTCTTTGCACCAAATGGGATCTCAAGTAGCAATTGCCTCTCCTTTGTGGCTTTATATCCCCATGTAATTCTAGTGTTAGTCAGGTAATTTCATCTCGTGTGTTTTTGTCATCCCACCTCTTTCTTTTATCCTCTAGCCTTGGGTTGTTGTGTTTTCCAATGTTGCTAACTTTGGGTGACGTTACTGTTCACTGTTTGAAGTTTCAGTTCTTCTATTACCCCTGAAAACAATTATCTGCATTCTAGTCTTCGTTTTAAATATTCATGTGCTTTCTTATTTTTTCCAAATTAAAATGGTACTGTTACAAATGGTCAGTAGCATCGAGCGCCACAGAGTGATTGGAAAAAAAAATTGAGAATAAACAAATGGATTGTGCAAGTAAGTCTATAGTGACTTTTGGGGAAGCAGTTTCAGGAGAGAAGCCAGAGTGCTTTGAGATGAGAAGTTAGCAGGTAAGGAAGTGGAAGCAGCAAACAAAAGCAGTTTTTTCATGAAGTTTAGCAACAGAGTTGGTTGCAATAGCATGACAAGTAGGCCTACTCACAGGAATATTTTATATTATGTTATGTTATTTAGAAAGTCACTTAGATACTTTGAACATTAAATTCATTCATTCTAAATTTTTTGGTATTTGAGAATTATAGATTCGCTGGTCTCAAAGCAATCGTATGTGGTCATTTGCTCCAGTGCATTACCTTCAGACAGAGCCAGATTAGAGCATCTCTAAGTATAACCCAGGTTCTAAAAAATTTCTCAGTATTTGTGTCATAATTAGAGTGCGCTTGCCAAGAGGGCAATACAATTTCAGAATATGTTAATAGAAATATATTTTCCAAATCAAGGGAGGTCATTATAAGGTCATAACACTTTGTACAGAAGGGATTACATTAAGGACTGTGTGTACTATTCTGAGCATTCCATCTCTTAGTGAAGATATTAATATATTTGAGAGTATCTTAAGAAGGACAACAAAATGTGTTACCATATGAACACAATTTAAGGTAACTAACTGCAGAGGTTTGAGCTGAAGTATAAAAGATTTAAGGTACTCATCAAAGAAAGAATATGAAATAACGTCATTCCACAATTGAAAGTGTGTTATATGAAGGAAGTATAGAGAACTAGCACATGACTAGTACCTACTCACAGTAAAGTGCTTTGTTAAGCATTTTAATTCTCACATAACTACCTGAGGTAATTATTGTCTCCACTTTACAAGTGAGTTAACATTAAGTTCAAAGTAATTAAGAAACTTATTGAAGTTCTCACAGCTGTTGAAGAAAACAGATATAAACTCAGAAGAACACATGCTCCTCCTACTATCACATTATACAGATTAAACAAGTGAGTGAGTTAGAGGGAATGGGTTGAGTTAGTATCAAAAGTTGGCATCAGAATTGAAAGCCAAATGAAAACCTCAGCACATCTCATTTCAACAAATATCTTTTCTCAATCTAATTGCAGTTAAAAAGTATCTGAAAAACAATTGGTCCAAACCCAATCACATCCCCAAAAGAAATCATGTTTAGAACTTATATTAGACTAAGGTCACACTTGTCTTAGATTCCTGTCTCTTTTGATTGCTTACATCCCCTTCCACCAGTGGAGGTGGCAGGTGAAATACAAGCTTCCCTACCACTGCCCCAACCTACTTTCTTGAAGCAAAAGGAGCAAAGAAACCCATCACATTGCCTTTGTCCTCAAGCAAAATGAGTACTTAAGGTTCAATTTTTCCAGCTACCACTCAAAGCCTACCTTCACTTCCATTAGACCCATGCTCTCCATTTATCTTTTTTTCTCCCTCTACCATATTATACCAATACCCACATATCAAAATTAACTAGTCTTGTGTCATGATGCCTTGAGGTCTGCTTTCTCATTTCTAATTTTCTAGTTGTGTAAGCCAAATTATACACATTTTACTTCTAAGCCAATGGGAAAATTGCAACAATGACCTTCCATAGAAAGCCCTCTCAGGAAATATGTATTGAATTGACATTATTGAACCAAATGCTTGGAATTATAGATATACTGTCAAATGAACTCTGGACTTGAAGCCTATCTCAGTGTTTAACAACACTTCTTGTCAGAAAATTATTTCTAGTATTTTGCCTAAATCCCTCATGATGCCATTTACACCCCATTCTCCTTGTTCTGTCCTGGGAGAAGATTGAGACCAGCTGGTGAGCATTCTCTGTGTAATAGCTCTTTATACACTTAAAGACCAAGGCCTTCTGTTTTCCAAGATGAACAATCCTTGTTCCATTAACCTTTCTTCATAGCCCTTATTTTTCTATGATTAAATTATCTTGGTGACACTTTTCTGAACCCTCTTCTTGTTCCACAAGTCTTTTCATCCATGGATCTCCTTAGTGGATAGGTTTTTACAAAGAATCAAGAAAATTATAAATGTCAGGACAAAATTCTCTTTAAAATCTTGGGTCATGTAAACACCTGCCACTTAAATATTTAACTTCCAATGTTTAGCTATTTATGAGCAGCCCTGAGCAATTTGTTATTTTACCAAGTGAAGACCTTAAAAGCATTGGCCCAGAGAAGCTTCTTGTGCATCGAATACCCGACAGTGAGCTGATATGTCTGGCCCGTAGCATCCACAGCTCAGTCAAGCAAGGTCGTTCTCCACTTTTTTTTTCTGTACATGCAGTAATGTTTGGGCTGAGTCAAAAATCTTTCAGAAGAAAATTGTCATGAAAAATAAGTTATGACATGATAATACTAATAATATACATAATTTGTGAATACTATAGACTTGACTTAGATATTTAGTATTTAACTGATATAAATTTATGGCTGATTCATGGCTTAATGATTTTCTGTAAGTTATTCAGAAGTAAGGAATTATTTGTGAGTTATTCAGAATGAATGTTATTCATTTACTCAGTTTTTTCACAAATATATTCAGAAGCTTCTTCTTACTACTTCCACGCCACCATTTTGCTCATAATCATGGCACCTGAAACCTGGATTATTGCAATTGCCTTCCACTGATGTCCTTACCCTCATCTTTGCCCTTCTGGAGAACATTCTCAATAGAGCAGTCAGAATGATCCTATTAAAATGTAAGTCAGACCATAGCATTCATTTGTTCAAACCTCCCCAGTAGCTCTCCATTTCTCCCATGGTATTTCCAACAAAAAGGCCAATAATATCCTATTGATCTGTACTTCTGTCATCTCTTTCAACTCATTTCTTATATGTAAATTTGTTCTTTCTTTTCTCCACTATAGCTACGCTAACCTCCTTGCTTCAAGCTACACTACTGTCTCAAAGTTTTTGCCCTTTATTCTTCTACCAGGACCATGCTTCTCTTAGCTATCCATATAGCTCACTCTTTCATATAATTTAAATCTCCCCTCAAATGTTACATTAGCAGTGGCATATATACTGATCATCTTACTTAAGACTACAAACTACCACCAGCAATTTCAATTCCGCTTCCTCTACTATGTTTTGCCCAAATTATTTATTACCTTAAAACGTATTACATAATCACTTTTCATGTTAATTGCCCATTTTTCCTCATTAGAATTGAAGTTCTGTTGCTGTAACACAGAGCTAAGAATAGCAGGCTTATTTGTTTTTTTTTTTTTTTTTTTGAGTTGGCGTCTCACTCCGTCGCCCAGACTGGAGTGCAGTGGCCGCTTCCGGCCATCGCAGCCTCGACTTGCTGGGCTCCGGCGATCCTTCCACCTCAGCCTTCCAAGTAGCTGGAACTACAGGC
>CAUYQG010171910.1:0-20321 GCA_963574415.1 Tarsius wallacei | reverse complement strand
CCAGCACTTTGGGAGGCCAGGGCGGGAGGATTGCTTGAGCCCAGGAGTTCGAGACCAGTCTGGGCAACACAGTGAGACCCTGTCTCAAAAAAAAAAAAATGCTGGGCTTGGTGGCTCAGCCTGTAATCCCAGCACTTTGGGAAGCCAAGGTGAGTGGATTGCCTGAGCCTGAGGGTTCAAGACCAGCATGGGCAACTTGGTGAGACCTCATCTCTACAATAAATAAATTAAAAAATTAGCCGGGTGTGGTAGCGCTCGCCTGTAGTTCCAGCTACTTGAAAGGCTGAGGCGGTAGGACCGCTAGAGCCCAGCAGGTCAACGCTAGGGTGGCCGGGAGCATCACTGCACTCCAGCCTGGTCAATGAGTGAGCCTCCAACTCAAAAAAAAAAGAAAGAAAGAAAGAGAAGAGAAGCCCTTATTTGGAGGAAGCAAAAGATAAATCAATCACAAGCAACTTCCTCCCAATCCAAACATTTAGATTTACAGGAAACTTGGATAGGGCCAGTCTGGGGCATGCAAGCCAGCAGGACTGTAGTCTGGGCTGTCATCATAGCCGCAAGTAAAAGCTACCCCACGGCGGGATTCAAACACAGTCAGAGGAGAGAGAATTCCAGGCTCACTGTAATTCAGCAGAGCCCCAGTCTCAGGTTCTCCGCACCTTCCCTGACACCTGTCTCTTCTCCTTCTTGTTCCCTGCCAGCCCTGTTTCTTCCCTTCTCCCTTGGATTCAGCTCTCTGCTGTGAGCTCGGCACCCCTGCTGGCTCGCTTTTCATGGAAGCGAATGGTTTTAACATGAGCAGAGATGTCAGCCTCCCCCCAGAGTACCCCGTGATGTCAGGAGGAGCGCTCCAGCAGCGGCCGGGCTTGCCGACTTCTGAGCGTCCTCACCCGGTGGGCCGCAGAACTGACAGGTGCAGCTGGGACTCTGACACAGCTGAGCTTTCAGAGGGGCAGACTCTGGACCCAGGCTGCCCGGATTTGACTCTTCATTCACTCACCACCTAGTCCGTGTGGGACGCTGGAAGCTGTGAAATTACGTGCGTGCACTATGGTTTTATCACCTGTAAAATGGGAATGATGTTGTTAGCTACCTCACAGTGTTGCTGGCCACATGTGGTCGTCTAGGTGGTGGTGTAGACGATGTGCATGGGGTGGGAAGCTTTTGCCGGGTAGGGAGCACAGTGGAGACGTCTCTGACCTCGTCTCCGACTACACCGTGGCCCAGACGATCCTTGTGGCCAGGCTTCTCCTGATCTCTCCGACCTTGTCTCTGTCTACACCCTGGCCTAATCGACCCTGCGTGGTCAGGCCTCTCTCCCTCTCTCCTACCTCATCTCCTGTCTACACCACAGCCTAGACAACCCCATGTGGCCAGGCTTTTCCTGATCACTCCGTTCTCATCTCCCGTCTACACCACGACCTAGATGACCCTCCATGACCAGGTTTCTCTACATCTCTCTGACCTTGTCTTCCGTCTGCACCACAGCCTAGATGACCCTGCGTGGCCAGGTCTCTCTGATCTCTCCATCCTTGTCTCCTGTCTACACTATGGCCTAGACAACCCCACATGGCCAGGGTTCTCTCCATTTCTTTGACCTTGTCTCTTGTCTATACCACAGCCTAGACAACCACACGTGACCAGGCCTCTCCTGATCACTCCGGCCTCGTCTCTGTCTACACCACGACCTAGATGACCCTGTGTGGCCAGGCCTCTCCAAATCTCTCCGACCTCGCTCGTGCGCGTCTTCCCTCCCCACCTCGTTCCAGCCACACCGGCCCCCCTGCTGTCCAGGAACACACCAGTGTCCTCCGGTCTCAGGGGATTTGCTCGGGTCATTCCTTCTGCTAAGGGTGTCCCCTCTTGTGCTGTCTGTGGGTTCACGCCATCGCCCCTCCCTGTCCTGCTGGATGGCTTTATGGGCTGGGATTTACGTGCCGTGAGACGGCTGTTGTGAAGGCACACTTCATGACTGTGAGTGTCTGTACGGAGCTGTGCAACCATCACCACAGTCAGTCTCGGAACATTTTCATCACCTTGGACTGCTGCTGGCTTGCTTCGATCCCCTGTCCCTTCCAGCCTCTGGCTGTTCCAAGGTTCATTCCTGCCGTAGCATGCGTCAGTACGTCATTTCTTTTTCTGACGGGGTAATATTCCCACACGGATCTCTGCATGTTTTGTGTATTCGTTCATCAGTTGGTGGACATTGGCACTTCCACGTTCTGGCTATTTGTAACAGTGCTGCTCTGAACATTCGCGTGTAGGTCTTTGCGTGGACGTCTGTTCTCGGTGGTCTTGGGCACGCACCGAGTGGTGGAATTGCAGGGTCGTGTGCTAGCTTGATGACTAGTCTTTTGAGGAACTGCCCAATTGTGTTCCAGAGCGCCTACTGTTTTGCCGTCTCACCAGCAACGTTCCAGTTGCTCCACGTCCTCTCCCACACTTACTGTCTGACTTGTTAGTTCTAACAACTCTGGTGAAATCTCATGTGGTTTTGATTTGCATCTTCCTAATGACATTGAGCCTCTTTTACTGTGCCCATTGGCCACTTATGTTCCTCTTTTGGAAAAATGTCTTTCAGATCTTTCGCCCATTTTTCATTCTGTGATTTATCTTCTTGTTATTGCCTTGTAAGAGTACTTTATGTATTCTGGAGACAAAACCCTTATCAGATACATGATTTGCAAATATTTTCTTCCAATCTATGCATCGTCTTTTCACTTTCTGAATGGTGTCCTTTGAAGTGCAAAAGTTTTTATTTTCATGAAGTCCAGTGTATGAGTGTTTTATCCGACTGCTTGAGTTTTTGATGTTGTATCTAAGAAATCACTGTCCAACCAAAGTTAATGAAGACCTACACCTGTGCTTTGTTCTAGGTATTTTATGGTTTTAGTTTTTATATTTAGATCCACGACTCATTTGGAGTCAATTTTTGCGTAGCATGTGAGGTAGAGGCCCAAATTTATTTGGAATGACGCATGTACGAGGATAGTTTACAGTAGCAGAGACTAGAAACAACATCAGTGTCCACAGACGCAGACCGTGTGGATAAATGACGCAGCCGGTGAAGAGAATGGCAGACTGACGTGAAAAGACCTGTGAGAATAATAGCGACGGTAAGGATAATAGGTACATAGCACTTACTTTGTACCAGGCACCGTTCAAAAGTCCTGTGTGAAAGGTGACGGAAGTGATTTCACCGTGTCCAGTAACGATGAGGGGAGAACAGAACCAGGAAGAGTCTCCCCGGTAAATGAAGTGGCATCTTTGAAGGTTCAGAGGCAAGAGCAGTCTTGGAATAGTTACAAAATTTTTTTAAAACTGTGCAACAGAATCATAGAATGTGAGTGGGGAGAAGACCCGAGTTGAGGCTGGAGGGTTAAGACGGAACCAGACGGACGGGGTTGCACGATGGCTGGCAGGACCATCAGGAGGCTGTTCTCCGGTCCCAGCGGGAAGCGCTGATGGCTTGGGCCGGGACAGTGATGAGAGGGAGTGCGGGAATGGAGGCCCACGAGACAGCGTTCATCCAGTCTGGCAACTCGATGCGGGAGAAGGAGAGGAGGCAGATGTGGTTGCATGTGCGTGCTCACGGTGGGGCTGCTGCTGGGTGTTGGGTTCAGACATGCCAAGCTGGGGATCCCGAGTAGACATCCAGGGAACACGCCAAGGCGGCAGTTGAGAAGGTGAGCGTCTGATTCCATCCAAGACGAGGCGGAGGTGGCGGCGCATGTGTGTTGTTTAGAGGCAGGAGGCTAGATGAGCTCACTTGAGATAGGAGTGGTAGCGAAGGGAAGACGTCTGGTCAGTCCTATGCACCTACGCACGTGAGTAAGTTAATCAATATATATGCTGAAAAGCAACTCTGTGAGACTCCTACCTCTCAGGGGAAGATGAAGAGGACAGGATTGCATCAGAATGTGGAGAACTCGGAGAGAAAACCAGGCAAGAGGGCGTGCCCTATAAACCGGGAGAGGAGAGGAGCATGTTTAAGAGACCAACTTCCATGGGGACGTTCTGGAGACTTGGAAGCTGGACCCTGGGACTTGCCACTTGAGACGTCATGAGTGACCTTGACAGGAGCAGCTCTGCTTAGCCGAGGCCAGATGGTGATAGCTGGAACAGTGAAGGTGGGGCGGAAAGACACAGAATGAGGAAGGAAGGAAGGAAAGGAAGAGGAAAGGAGGGAGGGAGGGAGGGAGGGAGGAGGAGAGAGAATGGGGAGTGGTGGGAAGTCATCTGGGCGTTTGGAAGGCAGCACACAGTATTCCATAATACATCCTCCCTGTAAAACCATGTCCACGAAGGTCCTAGCGGCATGACTTCGAACGCTTCACGAACCCCCACTTCATCCAGTAGTTGTGAGTTTTAAAAGCTCTAGTTCATTTTGGGGTGCTTTATAATAGCGCTCAGAAATGGAAATTCTCAAGAGAAAGTAGAGGCTGTCATTTTTATTGTTCGCGTCACGGAACTACCACGAAGCACCACTCCCTCATAAGACAGGGGAGTTGGCCTGAACTTGAGACCGATTTTTAAAACCTCGCTGGTACCCAAAACACACGAATACGTTAAATGAAGCCAGAGAAGAGCCACAGGGTGAGGATCTGTGTCCTTAGGACTCGTTGCTTTTGCCATCCGAACTACCATCCACGCTGTTCAGCAGGCTGTCTGACCTCCGAGGGAAGCAGGGCTCCTGCATTTCTAACTGGAAGTGGAATAAATGCTTGCTCCTGGGAGGTGTTCTTTCTTTCTGCTCCAAGGAGCCAGCTGGTGATAGAAAGACAGTTAATTGGGCTTTTCCACCTCCCTCAGAACAAGTTTCTAAAAGGACTCCTTCTCTTTTTGGATTGGAGCATCTTATTCACACAAATCTAGCTTTAGGATCCATCTATTCAGGACTTGAAGAAAAACGTGGTATTCCATCTACTGGATCTCTGTGTGCTGTTTTGGCCAGAATGAATGCAGATGATGATTGAATGATTCTTCTTGTTGGGAGGGAGGGGACGTGCTTTTAAGAAAGTCAATACGGATTTTTTTTTCCTAAAAGGAAATAAATGTGAAGGCAATGAATGGTTCTGTGAACTACGGACCTTACTCAGAAAAAAAAAAATAATAGGCTTAAGAGCTCTATATATACCTGTGACATCCAATACAATAGCCACATGTGGCTACTGAGATTTTAAATGTGGCTAGTGGGGCTGAGAATTGAATTCTTAATTGTATTTAGTTTCTATTAATTTATGTTAAAAACTGGTACTTGATTGCGTTCCTGGAAAACATTTAAGTTTCAAACAACTTGGGCATGTGAATATACTTTTTTCCTTCTTTTTCCTAGCAGGAATTTATTTCTTTATTCAAAATTATATATATTTAATGTGTACAAAATGAGGTTTTTAATGTACATATACGTGGTGAGATGGCTACCGTGGTCAAGCAAATTAGCATATCTGTCACCTCACACACTTATCTCTTTTTTGTGGTAAGAGCACCTAGCATCTACTCTCCGGGCAAATTTTCAGTGAACGATACGATGTCATTAACTGAAGTCCTTATGCTGCACATGAGCTCTCTAGACTTATTCATCCCACATAATTGCAAATCTATACCCATTTC
Organism: Tarsius wallacei; assembly: GCA_963574415.1. NCBI lineage: Eukaryota > Metazoa > Chordata > Mammalia > Primates > Tarsiidae > Tarsius > Tarsius wallacei. The sequence continues at coordinate 14,708 of CAUYQG010171910.1, read as the reverse complement.
CTCTCCACTCCCGCCCTAGATAACCACGGCTCTACTTTCTTTCTATGTATTTGCCTTTTAAAAAACTCCACATATAGGTGAGATGATGCAGTTTTTTTCTGTGTCTGGCTTATTTTACTGAGCAGAATGTCTTCTAGGTTTATCCATGTTGTCATGAGAGGTAGGATTCTTTGTTAATCGCCACTAATTGCCTCCTTTGTAATATACACAGTGATATTTCACTGTGTATATACTTTTGTTCATTCACTCGTCGATGGACACTTTGGTTGTCTCCATATCTTGGGGACTGTGAATAATGCTTCAGTAGCATGGAAGTGCAGATCTCGTCACAAGGCACTGATTTCATTTCTTTTGGGTACACACCCAGCAGGGAAATTGCGGGGTCATATGGTCGTTCTATTCTCAACTTTTTGGAGGAACCTTCCTACTATTTTTCATAATGACGACACCAATTTACATTCCCACCAGTAGTGTACAGGGTTTCACACCCTCACCCACGCTTGTTGTCTCTTGTCATCTTGATGTTAGCCATCCTATCAGTTGTGAGTGATACTTTGCTACAGTTTTGTGAGCCAGAAAGGAGTGGGATGATACGTTCAAAATGCTGAAAGATAGAAAACTAGCGACAAAGAATACTATACCCAGAAAACCTGCCCTTCTAAAAACGAAAGGCTGAAAAGACTTTCCCAAGCAAACAAAAACTGAGTTTGTTACCACCAGATCTGCCATGTAGGAAAAGCAAAAGGGAGTTCTGCATGTGGAAATGAAAGAATGCTAAACAGCAACACAAAAGCACAATGTGTGAAACTCATTGGCAAAGGCAAATATGTGGACGATAAAGAAGAATATTTTGTTACTCCAACCATGTTGGGTAAATCAACTGTAATCCTACCACTATAAACATTAAAAGACAAAAGTATTAAAAACAACTATAATCAAATAATGTTAATGGGTACATACTATACGTAGTTGTAAATTGTGATATCAATAGCAGGTAAAGGCAGACAGTTCCTACCACCGCGCCTGGCCAAGTTTTTTTATAACTATTATAAACACTTAACTTACAATGTTTGTAATAGACAAGTGTATGGTGGATCAGAAACACAGATTAGGATGAGCAGGACAACTTGAACATTTCTTTTAGGCATTGAAAATGTTCCCTGCTGGGCTCGGTGGGTCAGCCTATCATCCCAGCACTTTGGGAGGCTGAGACGAAGGTATTGCTTGAACCCTCAGGTTCACGACCAGCTGGGCAACTTGGCAAGACCTTGGTTCTACAATAAACAAAAAATTAGCCAGGCATGGTGGTGCATGCCTGCGGTTCTGGCTCCTTGGAAGGCTGAGGCGGAAGGATCGCCGGAGCCCAGCGGGTCGGCGCAGGGGTAGCTGTGAATGTGCCGCTGCCTTCCAGCCTGGGCGATGGGGTGAGACTCCAACTTTAAAAGAAGAGAGAGAAAAGATTCCCAGTCAACACGACACTGGCTTGAATTCACTCCGTCTCTCCAGGTAATGCAGGGGAAGCGTCTTTCCCTCCAGAAGTCCCAAGGGCAAGCACCCCCCTCAGGGTCTCATGGCCTGCACAGAGTCCCACTACTGCACGTCCCGAAAAACATGCCTGTGTGTGGGACGAGGCCCCAGAGGAGCATCTGCACCACCTGCCCGCGTGCGGCGCCGCACCCTCACAGGCGAGGGGAGGGCCGTGCGGGGGCCACTGTGGCCTTGCGGGTGGCAGCACCGTGACACTGCCTTCTCCTCTCCTGGCCAGGCTTGCACACTCCTTGTTCCAGTCCATCCTGACAACGGTGTGCACCCTAATTACTTTTTCTGGCCCGGCTTCCACTGAGCCCTTTATCCCTCGCTGGAGCTCAACATTACATAACTGTTTGCATATTTCCTTTTCAACCTCTCCCAACAATGCTTTAGTCAGTGGATTTCTACTGACTTTGAAAGCAAAAGGCATTCATTTTCCTGTGTTTTGCAGTCTCAGAAGCAACCTTGTCTAAAATCAGCTAATCATCGAGACCTGAAGTAGGGTTATAAAATGTTATTAGCATATGCAAATCATTAATCATTTCGACATTATAACGCATTCAAGCCATGCCACTCCCTAAACTTGACTTTGGAGGACAATCAAGTAATTTGGGGGACGCAATTTGAATGCTGAAGAAGCATAGGTGATTTTAATATTTTAACCTTGGAATGATTTTTAAGTGGCGGGCTTGCAGGTGCTGACACTCATTCTTTCCTTGTATTTACATGATGTGCAGGAACAATTTTTATTCACCAGCTACACTCAGCATTGCTCAAGCCGGAACGCTGGTATTTTCGAGGCAGCAAAGAGGAGGGAACAGAAGGCTGGATCAGTGGTGGATCGGCTTCCACTCTGATGTGTGCCACCCTACCTCGGCCCTTGGCCTTCGGGGCTGGCCTGTGTGTCAGCACCACCCCTGATTCCACGGTCCCTGCCTGCGACGCTAAGTGCTGGAACTTCCGTCTGGGGCAGAGCTCCCAGGCCGGGTCAGAGCTGCCAGTCCTGGCTGGCCGAGCTCCCTGGGGACGTCATCCTTGCTCTGCACTGGCTGCCTCCCCACAGGGGCAGGGCCTCCCCCTGACACCTGACAGGCCTGTTCCTTCCCAGTGGAAACCTGCTCTTGGTGTCTGAGACAGCGTAGAATGAATGAAAGTTCGGAGTGACTCTTCCAAGCCTGTGGTGAGAGCAGAGATCAGTGACTGAGACTGTGGGAGCAGGCAGGTGACTCGCATGAGGGGTGTGGTGGATGAGCCGCGTGGAGGGCCACCGTGGGCTAGAGTGACTGGCTGACGCTTCACTCAGTGCACGTGACAGTGAATGAATGCTGGCCCAGGGTTGCCAGGTCTTCCCGTTCTCCAAGAAAAGCTGGAGAGGGGCCAGGTGCCACGGCACAAGCCTGTAATCCCAGGGCTTTGGGAGGTTGAGGCAGGAACATTGCTTGAGCCCAGGAGTTCAAGACCAGCCTGGGCAACATAGTGAGACTTCATCTCTACAAAAAAAAAAAGTAGCCGGACATGGTGGGGCCTATAGTCCCAGCTCCTCCAGAGTCTGAGGCGGAAAGATTGAGTCCAGAGGGCGGAGGCGGCAGTGGCCGTGAGCGTGCCACTGCACTCCAGCCTGGGCGACAGAGTGAGACTCTGACTCAAAAGAAAGAAAGTGTGAGAGAGACAGAGAGAGAGAGAGAGACAGAGAGAGAGAGAGAGGGAGAGAGAGAGACTGAGCCCTATTTTAGGTGAAGTTTCCCCATTTTTTAGTGAGTCTCATAAATCAGGGTACAAGCACACAATTCCCCTCCTAGCTATCTACCCAAGAGAAAGTGAGTGTGTCCATAAGAACACGGGTAAGAATGTTCCAGCAGCTTCATTCACAAAAGCCACAACACAAGAAACAAGCCAAATGCCCCTTGCTGAATGCTAACTCCCTAAATTATCACCAAACCACCTGTCGATAAGACAAGGCTGGGTCGAGCACTCCCTGGACGTCTTGGTCGTGTCTCCGAGAGTCGGGACATTCACTGAGCGTCTGGAGTGCTTTCGGGTGGGTCTTTCGGCGAAGGATGGCAGGTCTCGGTGAGTGCTGGGTGAGGAGGTGGTGCGACAGCTGAGGGCTGAAGGACACCGGGCGAAGAGTGGGAGGGTGCCAGGGCGCAAATGGCTGCCAGACACTTTTCCAGGAGCGTCTTCCAGGAAGCTCCCAGGATGGACCATAACGTGGTTGGCAGCTTTCGCCTTCCTGCAAGAGTTTCCTAAAATAGTGGTACACTCTGACGGTGCCAGCGGACTAGTAAGTCACGTTGATGTGGGTGGGAGGCTGCATGGGTGGACATGACTTGCGTTCTCAGCTTCCACGAGAGGATGAAAAATTGTGGATAGTTACAAAACCGAAACCCACTCAGCAATAACAAGTGAACAAGCAAGCCCTGTGCACGACAGGGGGGGTGAATCTCACCGGAGTCACGATGAGCGGAAGCAGCAGCCAGACGCAGAGGGAATACACTATGACGTGCTCAAGACCACGAGCAGGAAACTCATCTGCAGAGACAGAGGACAGAACAGTGGTTGCCTCTGAGCGGCGGGGAAGGTGGTGGTCGAATCACCTGGGACAGGGACAGGGAGATGTGCAGGGTGTCGAGATACTCTGCGTCTGGGTGGTGACGATGGCATGGTATGCGTATTAAGCTAGCGTTAAGCGCTCTCCTAAGACGAGTCTACTGTCTGCACTTAGCGTATGTCACGCTTCAGTTAAAACGCACACATACACACAAAAGCACCACTCTGTGGGAGCTCACTTAAATCACAAGATACGCATCATACACATTTTTAAAAGTTGCCCATGGTGGGGGTGAAGAGAAATTAAGGCATGAAGTGTGGAGAGAAAAAGAAATTAAGAACACAAACAAATGAGAAGGGGACCTTGCCAGGCTCGGTGGCTCAGCCTGTCATCCCAGCACTTTGGGAGGCCCAGGTGAGTGGATGGCCTGAGCCCATGGGTTCGAGACCTTGGCGAGACCTCGTCTCTGCAACAAATCAAAAATTAGCCAGGCGTGGTAGCACACGCCTGTAGTTCCAGCTACTTGGAAGGCTGAGGCGGAAGTATTGCCGGAGCCCAGCAGGTCCACGCTGGGATGGCCATGAGCATGTGTGCCACTGCACTCCAGCCTGGGCAACAGAGACTCCAACTCAAAAAAAAAAAAAAAGAAGGGGACCTTGCAGGAATCAAAGGTGGCAGTGCATGGACTAGAACAGCTTAATGATTCACTCACTTCTCTTCTCTTGAGAGCTGGAATTATCTATATTTAAAAGATCATTTTTAAAAAGGTAAAATGTCCAAGAGTCAAATATTTTGTTTAAGTCATCAGTGAGGGAACCAGTTAGATGTTACCACCAGCTCAAAAGACAATTTAAAGCACACAGACTTATGCAAGGAAATAAGGAATTCTGAAATGAATTCCCAAACAGGCATAAAACGAACCTACTCACAAAGCAGATCTATCTATCTATCTATCTACCTGCCTCTATCTATCATCTGGTTATCTATTTATCTATCATAATCAATTGCACTTCATTGCAAACAATGGACAAGCTTCACTTACAGTATCAGTTTTCTCCAATTAACAAAATTATCTAAAAGGCTCAAAGACAGTAAATGGAAGAGATAACCTGAATGAGTGAGCTAGAGCACCCATCACTCAGAGTCTATGCTTTTTCCGAAATACACACACACACGCACACACATGCACACACACACGCACACAAACCTAGCACGAGGCAGGCTGAGAACCAACATACACGCAGGCCTGTTCTAGCCCAGGAACCTCAGCTCTTTAGTGCTGGTGTGGGATGTTAAAAACGTGAGGGTGCCCAGGGCCCTCAGAGCTGTCTATTGCCAATAGGCCTTGGGCCACAGGCCTGGCACTTTCTTGTAGATTCTTGGTCTCCCGACAGCAGGAGCACAACTTTTAGGAGACACTCGGTCTTCCAAATGTCCCAAAGTCACCCACCTCAGCCCTTTCTCTTTCTGCCGGCTTGCGGGGCTCTGATTCGGAAACCTGCTTTGCAATTTGCACAGTTAAAAGAACCTCCCCAGGGGTGCCTGGTGGCCTTCAGATAGGCCTCCGAGGTATCTTTTTCGTCTTCGCTTGACTCACCAGGCTTCTGTCTTGGGCCACCGGTGGGATACGCGCAGCCTCACTCTTGACCCTGAGGAAAGGCAGCACACTCTCCACTTCACAACGGAACAAAGCTTCGTCGAGAGCCCAGCACTGTGCATGCTTGGGTGTCAAGAGTCCTTCCATAAGGATAATTAAACTGTGTAAGTCAAGGGTGAGACACAGCCATTCAGCCTTCTGAAACCCATTAGGCAGAAGCTTGTGAAACATTAATTAAAAGCTGCACGACTTAATGGGTGGTACACTTCAAAAAGTGCTTTATTGCGGCTAGGCAATGTGGAGACAGTCGTCAAAGCTCAACCCTCAGTGACATTGCCTCATCGGAAAAACCAACTTCAAAACCCAGGAATCATCTTTTTAAGAAAACCTGCTGTGTGAGTTCTCCTCTTCGTGCCCTGCTCCTGTTTCTCCCCTGGGCCTACATCCCGTCTCCTCAGAATCCTGTCCCAGGAGCCCCTCTCTGGGGACACAAGCACAAGCTTTCAGTTTTTCCTACATCCTGAATCCTGAATCCTTTGGGCATTTTTTAAAAAAATAGAGACAGGGTCTCACTCTGTGGCCCAGGCTGGAGTGCAGTGGCACGATCATAGCTTACTGCAGCGTCAAATTCCCGAGCTCAAGTGATCCTCCTGCCTCAGCCTTCCAAGGAGCTGGAACTACAGGCACATGCCACCATGCCTGGCTAATTTTTGTGATTTATTGTTGACACGAGGTCTCACCAAGTTGCCCAGGCTGGTTTTGAATCTGTGGGCTCAGGAAGGTCGAGGCTGCGGTGGTCGTGAGCATGCCACTGCACTCCAGCCTGGGCGACAAAGCCAGACTCCAACTAAAAAAAAGAAAAGATTAATTACTTTTTATTGTATGCATTGAAGGTGTATAAGACGTTTTGATACACACACACACGGCGAAATGATTCCTTCAAGCAAGTAAGCTAACAGGCCCTCACCTCCCGTGGTTGTGTGTGTTGTGAGAGCGCCTCAAATCCACTTTGAGCAAACTTCTGGCATGCAATACAGCAGACTGCCCACAGTTCTCCTGCTGGAGCTGGCTCTCTAGAATGACTCATCCCTCGTGACGGCGAGTCTGTGCCCTCTGTCCTCTGTCTCCCCACCTCCTCCCCTGTCCCCCTCGGCAACCACCCTCTGCTCTCTGTTTCTATGTATTCGACTTTTTTTAAAGGTTGTGTGGACATATATGTTCATTTCTCACACACGTATAGGCACCCAGACATGTGCAGACATGTATACCAACGACATACACACCTACCTATGTAGCTATGTATATGCACACACGTGCAATGACTGTAGGGCAGAGACGTGTTTGTAAGAAAATTGCTGGCCTGTTTTTCAAGTGGTGGCACCATTTTAGCGTCTCACCAGTTGTGCGTGAAAATCTCGGAGGTTCCACATCTTCACCAATGCGTGCGTTGCCCGACTTTTGTTTTTTGTTACTCTAGCGGACGTGTAGTGACGTCGCATTGTGCTTTTAATCAGCATTTGCCCTAATGCAAGTGATGTTTTCTGACACTCGCAAGGAGTGGCAAGAGGCGGGAGGGACTCTGAAGGTCACGTGCGTGCACTCTGCCGCCTAGCACTTGCCAGACCGCTCCTCCTCCGGCCTAAAAGGAATGCTGGCACCGCGTTCACAGAAATCCATCACATCGCAAAGCATTTTCAGATTTACTGTCAATCACTTTGTCTTCTCGTGTGCATGAGAACTGAGTGAATCGGAGCAAAAAATATGATGATCATATCGCGAAGTGTATTTGAACTACACTCTTTCATGTCAGTAACAGACGAAGACAGCCCTCACCTAGTCCCCATTCGCAATGGATGCATGCTGTTTGACTCACTTTACACGCCGAAAAAGTGTGAGTCGCCAGCTAATAAGTTGAGAGATGACATATCCTGTGTTTGGCTTTGGAACCAAGTGAGTCCTGAAATGTGGAAATGAAACTGAATTTTGTCCTGTGGCATCAAAAAGAATTCAAACTGTTTTGGTGACCCGATCGTTGGAATTCTTGCATTTTTGCACTTTAAGATAGTAGCAGGCTGGTGTTCTCTTTTTTGTGTTTTGCTTCTTAGTGACATCATGGAAGACGAGGCTTCGGAATCCTCTTGGTAAATAGCACAGGCAGGCTAGGCTCGGTGGCTCAACCTGTCATCCCAGCACTTTGGGAGGCCGAGGCGAGTGAATTGCCTGAGCCCGCGGGTTCAAGTCCAGCCCAGGCGACTTGGTGAGAACTTGTATCTACAATAAGCAAAAAATTAGCCGGGTGTGGTAGTGTGCGCCTGTGACAATAAGCAAAAAATTAGCCGGGTGTGGTAGTGTGCGCCTGTGGTTCTGGCTACTTGGAAAGCTGAGGTGGAAGGATGGCCGGAGTCCAGCGGGTCAATGCTGGGGTAGCCGGGAGGGTGCCACCGCACTCCAGCTTGGGCAACAGAGTGAGACTCCGACTCAAAAAGAAAAATAGCACAGGCAGGTGTGCATGGTGTTCACGTCCTGAAGACTAAGAGCCAGATGGAATAGCATTGTCACTGTGTTGTTCTTTTTAACACTTTCTTTGTAAATGATTTGATGTGCTCTCAAAGCTTTTGATGAAAATCATGCAATTTACCGATCTGTGGAAATTCTATTTGAGGCAAATTCCTAGTAGTCCTGTTTTTTCTTTTCACCAGGTTGCTAGATTTCAAGACGTACGTCCAACAGACGTTCTGCCTTTAATCAGTGGTCCATGCAGCTTAACAAGTTATTATAAGGCAAACACACTTAGAACCCGTCCACATCAGAGGACAGAGACTCTTAGGTCCTTCCTGCTCCTGGACTCGTCCTCCCCCAAGTGTGAGCGCTGTCTGGGCGTTATGATGTTTGCATCCTTATTCTTTTCTGTATAGTTTCGTAATCCTGGTGTGCATCACTGAGCTCTGTAATTTAGTTTTGCTTTTTTTTTTTGTTTGAGTTGGAGTCTCACTCTGTCACCCAGACTGGAGTGCAGTGGCATGCTCCCGGCCACCGCAGCCTCAACCTGCTGGGCTCCGGCGATCCTTCTGCCTCAACCTTCCAAGTAGCCAGAACTACAGGCGTGCGCTACCATGCCTGGCTAATTTTTGATTTATTGTAGAGATCAGGTCTCGCCAAGTTGCCCGGGCGGGTCTCGAACCCGCGGGCTCAGGCCATCCGCTCACCTCGGCCTCCCAAAGCGCGGGATTACAGGCTGAGACACCGAGCCCGGCCTGCTCTTTTTTTTTTTTTTAAAGGTTTGCCTTTTATTCTTTTAATTTACAGGTTTCCTCTTCCTCACACTCTTTTTATTGCCTCATGATTATTTGTTGTGACTTCCCCTATTCTCCCCACAGTCTGGGTTTGCAGGCAACATTCTCCTTTAACCTGTCCCTCTATCCTCTGTCCTCTGTGACCTACACATTGCCACATGAGTCTTGAGGCTTCATCGATTCGAGTTTGATGGCTTCAGCAAGGCAGTGTCACAGCTGGTAGGGCTCACATCCTCGGTAGTGCGCACTGCCTGGTTGTCTCTTCGTGTCCTGAGCGGCTGGGACGCTTATTGACCAGCTGACTTCATTCTCCAGGGATTGCAGAATGGCAGCGTTTCTAGTCTCCCATTCCTTCTTCATTTATTTGCTGGAAATTTATAACGAGAAATTTTGCCCAGTTCACCATGTGATTATGTCGTGATATGGTTCATATGGGGGGGAGACTCATTCTTTCCTTTCACTCACTGATTTTCACAATAGATACCTGGTTTGCTAACATCTCCAAAGTGACCAACTGGCCTGTGTGTGTGTGTGTGTGTGTGTGTGTGTGTGTGTGTGTGAGAGAGAGAGAGAGAGAGAGAGAGAGAGAGCAGGAAGGAGGAAGGGAGAGAGATAATGAGAGCTCATGGACTTCAAAATATTTGAGGTGTTTGTACTTCCTACAAATATCACCCGTATCCATGCTAAAATTGTCCATCTTTGGGACAACCCTTTGAGTTGGCTTCCAAGTCCTCAAAAGGCATATTTCAGAAGTTTTTTAACAAAGATCTGGACGTAAGGAAAGACCGCAGAGAAAGCAGGAGTTTTGCACTGGAGGGTTCTGTTTGGCCCATGCAGGAATGTTGCCCTATCGTCTGCTCATGCCCCGTCTCAAAAGAAAATGGAATTGCGCTGTTACTGTTGGCCCCTGGGCAGGCGGTGGGACTGACCAAGACAAGCAGTATTAGAATGGGAGTCACAGAGATGCCACCTGACTGGCAGAGACAGAAAGGCTGTCTGACAGGCGCAAACGATCATTCTTGTTGGCACATGACCACGGCTGGCCTTGAAGGGCCGCGCTCTCCACTCTGGACGATGCCAGCAGGGTGCTGGCAGTCATTCAGTCTCCGGAACACGAGCCGTCCGGGTCTGTCGACGTCCTCAAAGCCCCGTGTCTTTTACTGTGGCCACCCTCGCTGGACGCTGTCTTGAACTCCTCTGAAGTCGCCGAGTACAGGGACATGTTTGGTTTTCACTAAAACATTTTTTTCAGTTGGAGTCTCACTCTGTTGCCCAGGTTGGAGTGCAGTTTTATGCATGCCTGCGGCCACCCCAGCGTCGACCTGCTGGGTCCTGGCGATCCTTCCGCCTCAGCCTTCCAAGTAGCCGGAACTACAGGCACACGCTACCACGCCTGGCTAATTTTTGATGGATTGTAGAGACGAGGTCTCGCCAAGTGGCCCGGGTGGGTCTCGAACCCGTGGGCTCAAGCAATCCACTCACCTCGGCCTCCCAAAGTGCTGGGATGACAGGCTGAGCCACCGAGCCCGGCCCACTAAAACATTTCAAAGATAAATGAGAAGAAATATTATAAGCATCTGCATAGTGACTGCCCAGCATTCTAATTTTATTATTTTGATATACTTGCTTCAGGTAATAATAAATCCCTGGTCCCCTCCCTCACCCAGCCCATCCCAGTCCTCACCGCAGAGGCTGCCGCTGTCCGAGGCTGCGCAGCCCTGTCCCGTGCTTGCTGTGTGCTCGTGTCCTCTGGGTCTATGTCTCAGGGCAGCAGCCAGGACTGCTGTGTGTTTCCAAGTTTGTCTGAATGTGATCAGACCACGCGGCATCGCAGCCACCAGCTGGACGCTTCTGTGTCGACACATCAGGCATGCGAGCCTTCGCTGCTGCATCATTCCTCCTCGATGGACGGGCATGTTTCTCATTTTTCCCACGACAACACAGGGCTTTGACCAGACCCTTGAACGCGCACGTGGGAGGCTTTCTCTAGGGATGGATGTAGAAACAGAATCTCTGGAGCACAGGGTTTCGTGTGCTGTACCTTCAGCCTTAACTGATACCGTCCAGTGGCTACTATGGGGGGCGAGGCAACGCCCCATCGCCTCGCCGCCTCATTCATCTTTTGCGTGTGCGGCAAGAGGCGAAGATCGACTCACTCAGCAGAAACGCCCAACACAGCACACTGTGGTCGCCGTCGGGCCTCGTGGGCGTCCGGATGTCAGCTTGCTGGACCCGGGCAGCTGCATGTTGCTGTCCTGTACACTCGACCTCTCACTTCCTTCCCCCTCCCCGCCCCATCCCTGGTAACCACCCTTTGATTCTCTGTCTCTGCATTTATGTGTTTTGTTCAGATTCCACTTATGAGGGAGATCACGCAATATTTCTTTTTCTGGGTCTGTCTCATTTCACTCAGCATAATGTCCTCCGTGTTGTCACAAAGGGGAGGAGTTTTTCTTTTTAGAGGCTAAGTCATATTCCATTGTGTATGTGTCCTGTGTATGAAATGGTTTCTTTTTTTTTTTTTTTGACATGTAATACTGGTACATACCTAGGGGCCACAGGGTGGTATTTTGATATATCTGTGCGCTGTGTAATGTCCTGGTCAGGGCGATTAGCAAATCCCTCATCTCAAACAGTGATCATTCCCTTGTGATGGGAACGCTTGAAATCCTCTCTTCTAGCCACCTGAAGATACGAAATAAACTGGGGCTCATGACAGACGCCCTGCGGTGCTAGGAACCCTGGGACTTGCTTCTCCTGCCTCGCTGCAATTTTGTATCACAGCCAGCCTCCCCCGTCCCCCTCCTCTCCCTCCCATCTAGGGCAACTTTCCTAGCTCCGACATAGAGAGAAGAACAGGGGAGGTCTGACCTCCCGTGTCTGACTCATCTCCCTCAACACAGCGACAGGACGTCGTCCTTTGCTACGGCCGGACAGTATTCCCTCGGTTTGTACACCCCGTTCTCTTTGCCCACTCGTCGGCTGAAGGACTCTTAGGTTGAGCCCATACCTTGGCAATTGTGAACAGTGCGGCGCTGAACACGGCGGTGTACTCGGCGGTGTCGGCGTGCCTTTGACACACCGTTTCCTTCTCTTCGGACGAAAACTCAGAAGGGGGATTGCTGGCTCGTATGGCAGTTCCATTTTAAGCGTTTTGTGGAAACTTTTTCATCGTGGCTGCACTAATTTGCACTCCTAGCAGCAGGGAACAGTAATTTACTTTTCTCCACATCCTTGCTGGCATTTGTTTTTTGTCTTTTTGATAATAACGACTCTAAGCGGGGTAAGATGATATCTCATTGTGTTGTTTATTTATTTATTTACTTTTTGAGTTGGAGTCTCACCCTGTCGCTCCCGGCCACCGCAGCCTCGACCTGCTGGGCTCCGGCGATCCTTCCGCCTCAGCCTTCCGAGTAGCCGGAACTACAGGCGCGCGCTACCACGCCCGGCTGATTTTTGATTTATTGTAGAGATGAGGTCTCGCCAAGTTGCCCAGGTGGGTCTCGAACCTGCGGGCTCAGGCAATCCACTCACCTCAGCCTCCCAAAGTGCTGGGATTACAGGCTGAGCCACCAAGCCTGGCTTAGGGAAATCTTTTTACTTTTGTTTCCCATTGAAGATGTTCCTCCTTTGAATAATATAAATGGGAAGATTCTTTTTAGATAAGCACATGAACTGAGAGAGGTGAGAGGCAGGGACTGCCTCCTGGCATACCATGGAGGAGTTCAATGACAAATGGGAGGAATGATGTAAGTAATGAAGAATTACACTCTGTCTTATTTGGGTAAAAGGAGAAAGAAGCATTTTATACTTTAGAAAAGTTTGATTGTTTTTTTCCTTTTTCTTTTTTTTCTCTTTTAATTTTTATTTTGAAATTGTGGGGTACAATTCAGGGCTAGGTATACAAATGTTCATTGTGCAGGTACCCTTATTGATGAGGTGTGCCCCAGCCTCCCCAGGCGGCATGTGGATGGAATTAGACTGTTTTTTCTTTCCAGAACAATCCTTGGTTAAATCATCAACACAGAAAAGCCTGTTAAGCTTAATTAGGTAAATAAAGGGAAATTATGTTGTCTTTGAAATATTTTATAGAGTCTCAAATTTTAAAAAAATTACGTAAAAGTTTCTAGCTTCTACAACAATTTTCTTTCCTTCAAAGTTTGGTATATACATCAAATCCCAAGTTGATTTCTAATGAAATGTAGGCCTAAAATGAAAATTAGTAGTCGTGTTTTAGATTTTTATCCCAAAATGCATAAGTTTATTTCAACAAACATGTAGAAAGAACCTAGGAGATATCATTTTATGAGGTATCTACATGAATGAAAAGTTTATTTCGGTGAAACAAAAAGTTAAGACTTGTTTTAAGAGGTAAAATATAATGAATTCAGTTTTATATATGAGCAATATGGACCATGACTTTATAAAATCTTGTGGAAATGCCCAGCAATTAGCTATAAATTTGAAGATGCAAAAGACAAGTGGGCCAGAAGAAACAAAGTGGTTAGTTATCTGGGCAAAGTTGGCAACTGAAGTTACTAACTGATGGAGAGAATGAGTAAGGAGAAAAGAGATCAGCTATCTGGTTAGAGAATTTTGTAGATGTATGCTGGGTGAAAGAAGCAAAGGAATGGCAGTTGCAGTGGAGGAAATGCTGGTGAAAAAAACTAACAAAAAAGAATTATTTACAAAGGTAGAAGGTAGCTCCAATACAAGAGATACTAACCTGCCACAAAGAAGTAAAGTAGAAAAAAAATTTAGAATAGACTGCTGGTTTAGAAACTAAGAGCTTATTTATGTGTTTGAGAGACATTTTTTTAGTAAAATATTGGGGTTTGAGTTGTAAAAAGATACTATTTATTGTAACTATGAAGGGGAAGGAGTTGGTGGTCATTAAAGTTTCTTTTAACAAGGATCAAATGTTTCTGATGCTTTCTCTGTACCAATTTTGAGGAAAGTCCATAGAGATAAAAGCACAAAAATAACATAATTTTCTTCTTTGAAGTGGTTTAACATTGTAAATTACGAGTTTTTATAGGATGAGGAAAAGAAAAAAAGTGATGATTAAAGATTGAATATAAAATTAAGAAATGGATACTTTAAAAAAATTACTCCATAGGAAATAGTATAGAATCAAAAGTACAGATGAAAAGGTAGCATTTGCAGTGAAAGAGATTGCTGGTCTGAGGGTTGGCAAGAAGGCAAATAATATTTGGAAATACAAGGTTTGAGATGAAAGGAAAGAGTTTGACTTTAGAAAATATAAGGTCAGAAGATTTAGATAGCAACATGAAAGTGAATAACAGGATTGAAACTCTGCAGGTTAAATATTAGAAAAAAGACATAAGGGATATGAAACCTGCATTTTCTGTGAGCCCTTGGGTAAAAGAGGTGAGAATTTGTTACAGATGTTTAACCCACTTCCAGGCACCCTTGTTAATAAAGGGAAGTCCATCCAGTTTCATTAAGCCATTTTATTCAAAATTTTCCTATGAGACTTTTGCAGTGTTTTGCCTTGGTATAGAAGTAAACAAAGGAATTGAGAGCACAGACCCTGTAGGCAGATTTCCCTGGGGATTAATTTTAGGGTTGGTTGGATAAACAGATGAAACATTAGAACAAAGATGAGATATAAAATACTGATGTTTTCTTTCACTCCATAATGCATTTTTAAGCTATATATACTAGTAATATTGTCTATAAATATATTCACTCTGACTTCCAATATTTGACTGTC
>CAUYQG010171909.1:0-15971 GCA_963574415.1 Tarsius wallacei | reverse complement strand
GGGAACTTGGCGAGACCTCATCTCTACAATAAATCAAAAAATTAGCCGGGCGTGGTAGCGCGCACCTGTAGTTCCGGCTACTTGGAAGGCTGAGGCGGAAGGATCGCCGGAGCCCAGCAGGTCAAGGCTGCGGTGGCCGGGAGAGGCCACTGCACTCCAGTCGTGGCGACAGAGTGAGACTCCAACTCCAAAAAAAAAGAGCTATAAAAAAGTGCTGTTGCAATTATGCACTGCCATTATATCTTAAATGAGATAATAGTGTGTCAATCCAGACACCCCGCCAAATCTGATCATTGCCTGTCTACAAATGGTCAATAAAGGTTTTTAACAAATAATTGCCTCACAAGGTTCTTAACTCACGTTTAATACAATTTTATGGCTTTTCCTATCATATTATTCTATAGAAGCTGTTATTTTTAAAGTAAAATTCAGTATTTAAAACTCAGGTGAGCCGGGCTTGGTGGCTCAGCCTGTAATCCCGCGCCTTTGGGAGGCTGAGGTGAGTGGACTGCCTGAGCCCGCGGGTTCGAGACCCGCCTGGGCAAGCGAGACCTCATCTCTACAATAAATCAAAAAAGTAGCCGGGCGTGGTAGCACACGCCTGTAGTTCCAGCTACTTGGAAGGCTGAGGCGGAAGGATCGCTGGAGCCCAGTGGGTAGAGGCTGCTGTGGCCGGGAGCGGCCACTGCACTCCAGTCTGGGTGACAGAGTGAGACTCCAACTCAAAAAAAAAAAACTCAGGTGGACTCTACTAAAAACAGTATACTTATTTAAGACTATATTAAAATGCTCCACAAACTAAGGAAATAATTAATAAACAGTGTAATAAGATAAAAAGTACAGCCATTAAAAATAATGTCTTAATTAGTTGAAAGACAAGAAGTTGTTTATGTTGAATGAAAATAGAACACAAGATGTTATGTAATATTTCTTTGCCAAGATGTAAAAAAAGATTTGTAAAAAAGGGAAGCTGTCTTACAATGATGGGATGAATGACTGAGAAACTACTAATACTCCTGAATATCGTCAGGGTTATTTTAATCACACAGTAAACCCATAAGGACATAAAATACCTTCCATGGTACAGCACTGTTTATAAAGAGGTCAGCTTGCCACTCTCGCCTTGATGATGTCATACGTTGGTATCATTTGTCTTTCTATTTCTTCAAGTGAAACATGACCTGGTGACTTTTTCTTGACAGCTTTAGTTAGATATAATTGACATCTAATAACCAGCACATATTTAAAATGCAAACCTTGATAACTCTTGACACAGGATACAACCATGAAACCATTACCAAAATCAATATATGTCCATCATGCTAAAAGTCTCCAGAGGCCTCATACTTCTCTGTCCCACTGACTTCCTAAGTCTCTGTCACTATAGATTAATTTGCATTTTCCAGAATTTCATATAAATGAATCATACATGCATTGTATGTACTAGTTTTGACAGGCTTCTTTCACTCAGTATTGAGATTCATCCATGTCATTGCATCTATCAATGCTTCATTCATCTGTATTGCTTATTAGTATTCAATATTATAATATGCCACAATTTGTTCATCCCTTCATCCATTAAACATTTAGACTGTTCACAATTTTTGGCTATTACAAATAAAGCTGCTTGTGGAAACTCATGTACAAGTCTTTGTGTGTGTATGTATGTTTCACGACTCTTGGTTAAAAATCTAGCAGTGAGTGGTTTGGATGTACATCATGTGTATACATATAAACTTTTTAAAGGAATTGGTAAACTGTTTTCCAAAGTAATAGTACTATTTTAACTATGTCCACCAGCACTGTACAAAGAGATCAAGTTGCTCTCAGGAACGCATGCTTCAGTGCGTCTTTTTTCATTTTAGGCTTTTGAATAGGTGCATAGTGGGATCTCACTGTTGCTTTAATCAGCATTGCCCAAATGACTTTTTTTTCCACTTTTATTGTGTTCGTTTCCTACTATGGAGTTTTGAGAGTTATTTATATATTCTAGACAGAAGTCCTTTGTCAGATATGTGATTTTCAAATATATTCTCTCATCTATAATTTCTGCTTTCATTCTCTTGCAAAAAGCATAAGATGTTAAATTTTAATAGGGTCCACTTTTTAAAAAATGTATTTTGAAATAATTTTAAGATTCACAAGATGTAATATCTTTCGCCATCTTTCATGAGAAATAACATCTTATATAACCATAGTACATTTTCAAATCCATAAATTAGCACTGGTGCAATAACTGTAATTAAACTACATACCTAGTTTGAATTTTACCAGTTTTCCCATACTCTCATTTGACTGCTTTTTTGCAAGATATTTTTTCCAAGTATAGAATTCTAGGATGATACTTTTTCTTTTCCATCCCGTAATTTAAAGGTATTGCTCCACTGTCTTCTGGCTTGTATTACTTTCAGTGAGAAATCTGCTATCTGTGTGGTCATCCCTCAGTATCTGCCGGGTTCCAGGATCCTTCCCCACCCCCATCATAGATGCCAAAATCCACAGATGCTGAAGTTCAGTATTTACATATAACCTATGCATAGCCATAAAGTATCCATATACTTTTAATTACCTCTAAATTACTTATAATACCTACTGCAATATAAATGCTGTGTAAATATTTGCTTACAGTATTATTTTTTACTTGTATTATTTTTGTTTTTGTACTACTGATATGGGGTGTCTGTGTGTGTGTGTGTGTGTGTGTGTGTGTGTGTGTGTGTGTTTTCGGTCTACTAGAATGCGGAACTCACAAATATGGAAGGCCAACTGTACCTTTGTTCCTCAAAAATTGGTCATTTTTTTTAGAGTTCCTTCTTTGTTATGTCTTTTTCTATGTTTCTATGTCGTTTTCTACATGTTTCTTTTGCTTATGATTCATGGGGCTCCTTGAATCTCTGTTTACAGTATCATCAAATTTGAAAAGTTTGTGTGTACATCCACCAGCCCCATTTCAGGAACTTTATTTACAAATATAATGGGCCATTTGATGTTACCCATCAAGTCATTTGTTAAGATACTTTCTATTGCTATGCCTTCAAGTTCACTAATCTTTTCTTCTGCAGTGTCTATCTAATCCACCGTTAATTCCATCCAATATATTTTTCATTTAAGACATTGTAGCTTGAAACTTTGACTTGGAATTTTTCTTATATATCTTCCATGTCTGCACTAACATACTTCATCCTTCCTCTGGCTTTCTAAACTTATGAAATATAGTTACAGTAATCATTTCTGATGTTCTTATATAGTATTTCTGCATCACTTCTGGGTTAGTTTTGATTACATCCTCTCTTTGTGGGTCTTACTTTGCTAAATCCTTGCCTGCCTGGTAAGTTTTGATTACATGACAAATACCGTGACTTGTATCTTGCTGGGTACTAGGTATTTTTTTATTCTTCCAAATATCCTTGACCTATATTCTCCTTTATAGTTAAACTGCTTAAAAATTAGTTTGATTCGTCTTAGTTTGATTCTTCCAGGTCCTGCTTTGTTAGGAGGTAACAGGAAAGCCTTTATTCTAAGGCTGATTTGGTCCCACTACTGAGGCAAATGCCTTCCTACTACCCTACTTGATGCTTCATGAATTATGAAGTTTTCCATGCTAGCTGGTGAGAACGGCAACTATTCCTTCCCTTGAGCGAGCTCTGGGAATTGTTTCCTGTGATTTTTTGGGACTCTCTTTTTCAGCCCATTGGTCTCTTCATCCATACCTCCTGATTAGTATTTGGCAAAGACCTGGGGTTCTCTCTGCAGATCTCCAGAATCCTGTGTGTGAGCTCTCTCCTCTTCCACATGTTTTCTTGTAAACTACAACCACCTTGGCTCCCGTGGACTTCCAGTTCGGTCTGCTCAATTCAGATGGATCACCAGCTGCCCCCCTGGGGTCCCTCTCCCTGCTTCAGACCTGGAAACTCTCCCAAGGCAGTAAGCCGGGGAACCACAAGGCTCACCTGGTTTGTCTCCTCTCTCAGAGACCACTGTCTTTCATTGCCTGATATCTTATATCTTGAAAACTGTTGTTTCATATATTTTGTTCAGTTTCTGAAGAGAGTGTAGGTCCAATCACTGTTCTTCCACCTTGGCCAGTAGACCAGTAGTAATATTTTCAAAACCTTAAGGAATTCTTTATTGACCCTGCGTTCTCAATATATAAAATTTAGCCAATTTTTTCGCTAGATGAGACACCCACTAGTAGAAAAGTACACTGCAACTATCATTTCAAATAATTTATGAGTAATTCAATCTATTTTCTTAAAAAGTTTTTCTTTTCCAGTTTTGCTGTGCTTTCTGTATAATCTCTTTCCTAAATAGATAAATTATGTCACACACAGTTCAGCTAGCTGTCCTTTTGATAGTTAGATAAAACTAGCAACTCTGAAGCACCAAGTCATGGAATCTGTTCTACACCCTAATACTTCTTAAATTCTACCCATGTCACTGCCAGTGCCCTCATCTAGGCCACCATCATCTCTATCAACATTGATTGCAACATCACCCCAACTTATGACTTGACCCTAACTCTTCCCAACTTCAGACCATCTTCTAAAATCAGCCGTGATGAAAGAGAGTAAGGGAAACAAGCAGAAAAAGAGGAAAATGAAGAGGAAAGGAAAGAGGAGAGAAAGAGAAGGAATGTTTTGTTTGATGACTTTATTGCTGAAGTCTAATTAGACTGACAAGGTCAAGTCTCCACTGTCCTTGGCTGAATTAAATCAATTTTAAGAACGAGAGATAAAATGCTGGCACTAATCTTTACCTAATCTACTGTTTTCCAAAACCAGAGACCCCAATCTTTCATCTTTGGCACTTCTCTTCCTTCTTTGGGATGACAAAAAAGCACAGCTGAGACTCATCTTAAAAATGTGTGCCCAATGTGGGGAAGAAAGCAGGGGAGAGAGAAAGAGACAGCGACAGACTAACTAGGCAAGAGCAAAGAGCAGTGAGTTACTTAGGAAGGTTTGGGAGGCGGTGCACTAATAATGAGGAAGAAAGATGGGCTGAGGAACTCCCATCTTGCTAAGACGATCTAAAAATGCAAAGGAAGATGAGGCCCAGAAACGCAAAGGGCAGCCTAACTCAAGGCTGTTCTTATTAGTCTTCAGGTTCACAAACAACACAGAATAAAGAGGAACAGAGTGAGACAGAAAGGAGAAGTCAATGACTAACAAGAACCTCCAAGTTCACATTTCTACCATGCTTTTTTAAAAAAAACTAATAGGTTATTTCCATTTATTTCAAACATTTACGAATATGGTCAATTTAAAACTTATTATCAAAACAGACTCAACTTCTGGGTTATTCAGAAGTGGTCTTATTTAAAACCAGTCAAGCTTCATAAGTTAAAAATAGTACCTAAATGCTATTACTATTGTAAAATTAGACTAGTAATACAGTTTGTAAGTGTTCTGAAGCAAACTGGGCCCTCTGATCTAAGTACCCCAATAAAGAAACTATGATTTGCTAAACCTGATAAAAATAGGTGAACATAGTAGAAGAAAGCTAATCATTAACATTTCCAAATTATTCATACTAGTGGTCTTCTAAATAGATGTTCTACTGTTTATAATGTGACAATTTTTTTTTCAGAGACAGACTCTTGCTCTGCCATCCAGGCCAGAGTGCAGAGGTGTGACCATAGTTCACTACAGCCTCGAACTCCTAGGCTCAAGCGGTCTTCCCCTTCTGCCTCCACCTCCCTAGTAGTGGGGACTACAAGTACATGCCATGACTCTTGGCTGAGTTTTTTTAATAGAGGCAGGGTCTCGCTTTGTTGTCCAGGCTGGTCTGGAACTCCTGATCTTTAGCAATCCTCTTGCCTCAGCCTCCGTAAGTGCTGAGATTATAGGTGTGAGCAACCATGCCAGGCCATAACTTGACTATCTTAAGAGTAAAGTAGTATGTATATGTTGGAATATGCCAAATGAAGATCAATTAATTATAAGCTTTATGTTATGACAGCATAAAACATTTTCAAAGGCTCAGTATAATTCTCTGTAGCTTGAAGTTATAGACACCTGAATTTGTTAGCTCATCCTTTACAAAGTTTGTCTGAAATAGGTAATATTATAAACATTTTAAATAATTTCCTGGTGTACTCTTCTTGAGAAAAGTTTAATAATACATATCAAAATGAAAAATAGGCAGGCCTTTGATCTAGCAAACCCACATCCAAGAATTAAAGCTAAGGAGAAAAGTGAAAAATAACTATGGTATATACAATAATGCACAGCAATTAAAAACTAAGTGAGTTGACATGTTTTTATTAAACATGGAAAGAGACCCATACCACTGACTCAGTTAAGATAAAAATCTAATAAAAAATAACTACAGAGCAGCAATGAGTCTAAACTGCTGATTCTGTAAGCTAGTTAATGTATGTCTGAGAGGGGTCAGGGGAGTGTGTGCACATGCACACGTGTGAAAAGATGCCAAAGACACTCACCAACACGCTACCAAACATGCTATCTCTGGGTGGTAAGGTGACTGAAAACATGTTCGCTTTCTTCATTGTACTTTTCTATAGGATATGGTTTTCGTCTGTAGTATATACAAACAGCCCTCTGTATTTGTGGCTTCTAAATCCACAAATTCTGGCAACCACAGATGGAAAATATTTGGGAAGACAAAACAATAAAGGATAACAATACAATAATAAAAAATAAAAACAATACAGTATAAAAAGCTGCTTACACCTAGCATTAAGTATATGGGAGGATGACATAGATTACATGCAAATATGCCATTCAATAAGGGACTCAAGCATCTATAAGGGACTGAGCATCTGAGAATTTTGTTATCTGCAGGTGGGGGAAGGTGGCTGTTCCTGGAATCAATTCCCCAAGGATACTGAGGGATGATCATGGGATTTTTACAAAAAACTTTTTTAAAAGTTTAACATTTATAAATCATGGCCAGGCACCGTGGCTCACACCTGTTATCCCAGCACTTTGAGAGGCAGAGGTAAAACGTTTTCCGGAGCCCAGGGATTTGTGATCAGCCCGGGTAACTTGGCAAGACTTCGTCCCTATAATAAACAAAAAAATTAGCCAGGTGTGGTGGCACGCACCTGTAGTTCCAGCTACTTGGAAGGCTGAGGCAGAAGGAAGGATCACCTGAGCCCAGCAGGTCGAGGTTGTGGTAGCCATGAACATGATGACACTCTAGCCTGGGTGAGAGTGAGACTTCAACTCAAAAAAAAAAGAAACACAGACATGTCCACTGTTATGCTTTTAATTTTTTCCCCAGTAAAAAAAAAAAAAAAAAAAGAAACAACAAAAAGATTTGTAAATCTTTAGAATCAATGCATATAAAGGAAAATCAGTATCCAGAGGACAGAAGTTTTGTTGTTTTTTTTTCTGAGTCAGTTGCCGAGGTTGGAGTGCAGTGGCATGCTCACTGCCACCACAGTCTCAACCTGTTGGGCTCAGGTAATCCTTCCGCCTCAGCCTTCCACGTAGAGCTGGAACTACAGGCGTGCACCACCATGCCCAGCTAATTTTTTGATTTATTATAGATATGAGGTCTCACCAAGTTGCCCAGGCTGGTCTCGAATCCCTGAGCTCAGGCAATTCTCTCACCTCTGCTTCCCCAAGTGCTGGGATTACAGGCTTCAGCCACCGAGCCTGGCCCAGAAGACATTTAAAAACAAAACCAGATGAGCTGCTCATCTGCTATAAATTGATTATTCCTAATCCGAAAATCTAAGAATCTATAATACTCCAAAATCTGATACTTTTTGAGCTCCAATGTGATATTCAGAGCAAATGCTCATTGTAGCATTTCAGACTTTGGATTTTCAGATTTAGGATGTGCAACCAGTAAGCTTATGTAAATATTCCAAAATCCAAAATACTTATGATCCCAAGTATTTCAGATCGTTACCAGTCACAGGGCATGCCACCTAGTTCATTTCCAATATTATTCTCCCCTAAAAGAAGCTAAAATATCCATTTTGGTCAGCTAATAAGTAGTTCAGGAAAATGAGGCTATCCCAGCATTCCAAGGAGGCAAGAGGTATTTATGCAGCTACAACAATCTTCTGTACCTCTGCAGACCTTCCAGCCACAGTCATATAACAGTATAACCTGTATGTCAATTCCACAGTAAGTAGAGAGATTTACTGAGAGGTTTTCTTCCTAACAAGAATCCTGCCACATTTAAACACAAATTTAACATAGACTAAGATCTTCAAATGTTTTCTACAATGACATTTTGTCACAAGCTATATCAAGGGAAAATGTATGAAGCATCATAATTCAGGATTAACATTAGAGCAAATATTCATCTAGTTAGATAACTATTAATCCAGATTCATTTGTTCAATTATTTATGTATCTGATACATAGAAGACACTGTGCAAGACACAGTGTCTGTGGAGAAGAAAACATATAAAACATGACACTGTTCTACAAGTTCACAGGCTGGCATTTCACAGGCACAGAATGTACCCTGAACCCAATTCTACACTCTCAAGAGCTCAGAACATTCATGTAACAAAAAGAAGTATCTGCAATGTGCCATATACTGCTAACCTATATGAAGAGTTACATAAACAAAACCTGGTAGGGTGCTAAGGAAAAGTGAGCAAATGCCTAATGCTGTCCGATTAGGTCATACAACCAAATGCTCAAATTGAATCCTAAAAGACAAGTTTGCTAAGTGAAGACAGAAAGACGGACACATCAAGCAATATGATGCTTGGAGGCAAGAAAAGCATGGACTCTCCATGGTACTTGCATAGTACTGCAAGTGACTCAGTAGGTCTGCAGCATTAAGCGGGAAAAGACCAAGAGGCACCTTTTTAAGGGATTCTGATTTTTCTTTTTTTCAAATAACGAAGATGAAAGGCGAGATTAGATGATCAGGTAGTTGTTTGAAACATAAGACCAGAAGCAGGAAGCCGGATAAGAGACCACAGTATGAGTCCAAGTAAGAATTAAAGGTGGACCCAAATGATAACTCAGTGACAGGGGACAGATCTTAGCAGTTGAAGGATGTGGCAGGTGAGGAAGAGAGACAGGTCAAGAGCAGCTCACAAATTAGACATGAGTGATATTAATAATGAAGATGGACATGTGAATGTGTGTGTACAGGTGTGTGTGAATGAAAACAGGTTTGAAAGAAAACATATGATGTTCACCATCCTCAGGTGGAACTTGAAGTCCTATGTCACAGAGATGAAGATGTTCAGAAGAGGCTCGAAATATAATATTTAGAGTGAGTGTAGAGGACTAAGAGAGAAAAAAAAGTATCTGGAAATCAAATATGAACAAGGAGCAGGTGAACTACTGAAGACACAGGAGAGCACCAGAGGACAACTGGGAGAAATACAAGAGGATCAATGACAGAGCATGGGAGAGTTCTTCTGGGCAGGGCAAAGGATAAGAAGTCTCCAAAAAACTAATAAAAAACTGTCTACATGCTAACAGAAGCTCAAGTAAAGGGGAACAATCAACTGTCAACTGCAGCAGAAGTCAAGTAGGATGAATACCATTAATTCTGGAAGTTAGGCAACCTTATCAAAAAGTTTCACTATAGTGCAGAAAGTGAAAGGGACAACAACAGGAATTAAGGGATGAATGAAAGGTGGAAAAATAGCCACAATAAGTAGGAAGCATTTCCCAAACTGTATGTCACAGCCTCCCAAACGTGCTGGCCAAGAATCCTTTCCTCATGTAGCATTCTTTGTTCTGGGGTTCACTAAGTAACAGGAGAGGTTTACAAATGGTGAGCATATAAGCTGAGAAGAAGCCAACGGAGGAAAAGATGGTCTAAAACTAATGAGATAAATGAAGGAATAAACTGCTAAAAGAAACTAAGAGGAATCCCAGAGCATATAATAAAAAAACAACAATTTGTCTGAGACAGGAGGAGAAATAATAAGGAAGAGTATGAATAAAAATGTTGCGGTGCGCACGAGGCAGCTCATGCTCAATGACCTGTCTTCTCCCCTCCTCCTGAAGAGCACAAAGTCACCACTCCAAGTGAAAGGGTGAGGGCTGAGGAGGTCTGAGAACATTAAAGTTTCAGAATACCAGCTAGAGAGAAGAGAAGAGGGGGTGTGGGGCGGGATGGGGGCAGGAAGTGGTATGTTTACAGAAGGGCCACTGCAGCTGCACGGTGCTTGTAACTCTTCAAAGTCCCAAGGAACCCTAAGTAGGCAGGCCTTTATAAACTCCAACCCATTCCGCCAAAAGCCCAACATTAGCCCATTTCCTGGAGCCTAGAGACTATAAATTACCTGAAATAACACCAAAACCCACTGAGTAACTAAAGACTGAAGTGTATCTAGTGAGTTTCCAAAACCTCTCTAAGATCTTAAAAGACGGGTAACAAGCAACTAGAAGTCACAGGGAAACTTGTGGGCCATGAGGGATTCATGTGAGCATTCTTATAATTAAACACTTCATATAAGAAATGCCATTTAATCAGAATGGGGGGAAACAGCATCAAAAGAGATGCTGACAAGGGGATGATGAAGTCAAACGGATCCCCTAACCCATCCAGTGGTCCAGTAGCTCTCACCCATGTATGTCACCTCGCAGGGTAAGCTAAATAACACTTCTAACATATGATTCACAGCTCCACTTTTTCAAAGGCCGGTGTCAAAATGAACAGGATTTTTTTTTTTTTGAGTTGGATTCTCACTCTGTCACCCAGACTGGAGTGCAGTGGCCGCTCCCAGCCACTGCAGCCTCAACCTGCTG
This sequence comes from Tarsius wallacei, assembly GCA_963574415.1. Lineage (NCBI taxonomy): Eukaryota > Metazoa > Chordata > Mammalia > Primates > Tarsiidae > Tarsius > Tarsius wallacei. The sequence goes on along the minus strand of CAUYQG010171909.1, from coordinate 5,265 downwards.
GGCTCCGGCGATCCTTCCGCCTCAGCCTTCCGAGTAGCCGGAATTACAGGCACGCGCTACCACGCCCAGCTGATTTTTGATTTATTGTAGAGATGAGGTCTCACCAAGTTGCCCAGGCGGGTCTCAAACCCGCGGGCTCAGGCAATCCACTCACCTCAGCCTCCCAAAGCGCGGGATTACAGGCTGAGCCACCAAGCCCGGCTATGAACAGGATTTTATTGAATGCGTCACTACTTTTAGGTAAGCCTTGCCTGCAATACCATGAGACGTTTACAAAGTTATGCATTTCCCACATCCTGTCATTTAAGTTGATGCCTAATTCTCACATGAAGAAACACACACATCCCTTCAAAATAAAACGCATTCACTTTTGAAAATGTTCAGTTAAGTCAGCATTGCAACATGAGCCTCTAAAAGAATCAAGTGCCACTGCCCCATTCTACACATATGATGCAGGCATTTATGTAAGTAAATATAAACAAAGATTGACTTTAAGAGATGAGGTAATAAGATTCAATTGGAAGAATCAACATTTTAAAAATATCATTATGTAATTTGAAATTTGACTCCTCACAACAATTATGTAGGGCAAATGATAAAATATTTCAACCCCAAGCAATGGCATTTGTACTGTGTAATCACAGAACAAGTTTTAAGAAACCTTAAATTCACATACAGATTGGTCAGGCAGACTGATGGGTCACCATCTTAGGCAGAGACTGAAAGATCAAAGTGAATTTGCACTTAGGTGAAACAAAGTGCTGATGTGATGATCAGGTGATCTTCTGTCTACTATTTGCTTGGTATTTGGGCTGAGGTCATGAAAAAAATATAAAATAGAAGCTCTGTCATTAAACAACACCGTCATGAAGAAATTAAGACTCTTACCAGGCTTAAGAGACAGAAAAATATCAAGAATGCTTAATGTTAAACTTCAAGTTTAAAAAAAATGGAAGATCCCTAACATTTCAAAAGAAATCATCATCCTATGTTCAGGTGTGATACTAAATCTAAGCAGTGGTAACATATGGTGGCTATAAACCCCAAAAGATCTATGATTAATTTTTAAAAGTACAGAAAAGTTCTCGAATCAATTACCACAAAATTATACATACTACCCAATAACAGAAAACTAAACAGTGGCATTTAGAAACAAGCAAAATAGTTTCAGGATATAGAACACTCTCCTAGTGTCAAATATTTACAATCTAGTGAAAAAAGACAAATAGGTAAATTTAACACAAAACAGAATGGAAGTAACTGTTAAATACAAGTATTATGGAAATAGGTCTATTATCCTCCAATGTTTAAACAAGTATTCCCAGAGAAGGCAGCATCTGCATCATCTCTTGAAGGAAAAAGGAGAAACAATGTTTTTCAGACCCTATAACAATGGTACAGAGAACCACGACACATTTCCTATGACATGCAATACCAAAGATCCCACTAATTAGAAGGCAGGATGTGTGGATGGATGTGAAGAGATTGCCCAGAAAGGGAGACTAGGATAGATCTTAAGGAGATCTGGTGGAAATTACTCAGAAGATGTCTATGTGTAAGGAATAAACTATGTCAGTAAAAGGGTAAGGCACTGCAGACCTTTTAAAGAACAAGGATTAGAGGCAGATAATACAGTAGGAAAACCTCAGGATTTAGATTAAATAGATCTTGGCTAGAATCACAGCTCTGCTACTTACTAGCATTAGGCTTTTCCAAAGTGCAATTCCATATTTATCAAATGGAGACAATATGTGACTACTGTTATAAAGACAATGTGATAGCAATGTATACTGTCCAATATATTGTCTTTCAAGTAATGGGTAGTCCAACCTCAGTTGTTTCCTTCTCATAATAAGTGATAGAATGAAGAAGATGACAGGGAAGGTATATTTAGTCTCAATGCTATTAACTGAAAAAGCATTATATGAGAATATAAAAGAAGCAGATTTGTAGAACAGAAAAAGGCACAGAATTTTAGACTTGCCAGATTTGCCATGACAGTAGGAGACACACCTATATGCAAAGATGTCAGAAGGCATGGAAACTCTGGGTCTTGAACTCAACAGACTGTTCTGATAGAAATGAAGCTTCAGGAACCAACAGCGTATAAGAAAAAGCAAAGAACACATGAACCAAGGGATGAAATGAAGAGGTAAGAGTTTTACAAATAAAACACACAGACTAGCAAGAGTAAATACTGGATAAAACTGCTAGGTTTGGCAATTAAGATGGTTTCAGGAACATTTGAAAACAGTTTTGGCAAAATTTTGGTTACACCCATTTGCAGACATTTAAGGAATAAATGGGTGGTAGAGAGAGAAAAGAGTGGAAACTACTCCAGGATCTCAATGGGGCTTCACAAACACAGTTATGGAGACCAGATAGGTGTTATCAAACACCTTAAACAGCTGCATGAAAAAAACACTGGCCCTCTGCAAAGCTATGAAAGATGACTAAAGATACCAAGTTTCCTCGCTTGTCTAATTAGCAGTTTCATACATATATATTTTTAAGTGAATCACTTAAAAATCATATATATTTTTAAGTGAATCACTGTTTTATAAATGTCATGTTTGGTAGATGAGCTCTTTCATATCACAAAAATCTTGGTAAAAAAATAAATAGATTAAAAAAAAATCAAGCCGGGCTCGGTGGCTCAGCCTGTAATCTCGCGCCTTGGGAGGCTGAGGTGAGTGGATTGCCTGAGCCGGCAGGTTCGAGACCCTCCTGGGCAAGCGAGACCTCATCTCTACAATAAATCAAAAAATTAGCCGGGCGTGGTAGCACACGCCTGTAGTTCCAGCTGCTTGGAAGACTGAGGCGGAAGGATTGCCTGGAGCCCAGCAGGTCGAGGCTGCGGTGGCTGGGAGCGGCCACTGCACTCCAGTCTGGGCGACAGAGTGAGACTCCAACTCAAAAACAAACAAACAAACAAAAAAACAGAAAGTCCTTACCAGTTAGAGACATATCCCGAAGTACTAATGAATGAGGAGAATACATTTCCTCGGCAGCAAAAATAACTGGAGGGGTAGATGAAACCAGAATTTTTAAATGTTGATAATTGTTGGAATGGGGGTGGTCATGATACTGTCCTCTCTACTTTCACGTATGCTTGAAGTTTTCCATAAAAAGTATAAAATTTAAAAATTATAGATATCTTGCTAAGTGAGTTAGTGGAGAGACACACTGGGAGAGCAGAGAGGAAGGTGGTTCAGGACAGCTGGATAAGGAGACAGGACCTCACCTACTGAGCGATTCTAACGCCTACTATACCATGCTACTATTAGCGCCCAAGGGGTACAGCTGATTCAACTTGGAGACCCCACCCCCAGGAAAGTATGACAAACAATGGGTGCTAAATCAAAATTATTGGATGAATTGCCTATACCTATCCCCAGATTCCTTTGACGTCCCATTAAAGTCGCAGTGGCAGCAAACACTGTATTATGCGCTGGTCATGGGGGATATGCAGACATTGAAAATAGTCTTCACTCTCTAGGGAAGACAAGCCATTCACATAAAGAGATTGCTTTTGAAAAGGAGCTAAAAGTGCCAAGTGCCAAATGGATGGGATGCCATGGTGAACATCGCACCTCTGGAAGATTCATCTGAGGATCTGTGTGCAGAACGGTCAGTGAGGTAAGGAGGCCAGTTGGATCCAGGTGTGCAGGGATGAGGGTCATGGGAGGTGGGGTGGCTGCGGGAATATACAGGACGAAAGGGGGTGGATGAGGAAGGACTGATCGCATTATGAAGACGTGTATAGACCAGAACAATGGTGTCCCCCGATTTTTCCCTGACCCATCAAAACTCACACGGATTCTTCCATTGCCACTGCCAAGGGCCATAGTGAAGAGAGGGCTGAGAAAAACACTTATGTTCACAGGAAAAAGAATGTTCTGCAAAGACATTAGGTTTTGCAAATGCAAGGTGTGGCAAGGAGTAAGGAGATAAGGTACAAATGCATTACACTGTCCCCGAGCTGTACTGTTACACTGTACTGTCTCTTTCTACTCTGGCTACTGTGGAATCAAAATCCTAAGAATCCCATCTCCTCTATCGATATCTCAAAAAAAGAAAAAAAAATGGAAAGATGTCATTTGAATATGCCCTTGGTTTTCCCTGCATGACCAGAACAAGCCTCACCAAGACTTGGAAGGGGCCTCTACCCTGCCCTCTGCAGGGATGGTGGGGAAAAGACGCTCCAAGCTGATCACACAGGATCTCTCTGACATGTCAGAGCAGCTTGCCCAGACTGAGTTAGTTCCTTAATGCTTCCATACAACCTGGAAACGGGCAGGTAGACCCCAAGGAAAACTTCCACCAACACGGCAGGATGTAGGCCCAAAGACAACATTGTGTGGACTTGCAGAAATTTTTGAAAAATGGTATCCCTTACACATCTAAGTCTATGCACTGTCATTCAGGACCACATCATAAATATACCCCTTTTAAGTGAGCTTAAATAGAAAGTAGGTTTATTGGAAGAATGCATAGAAATCTAGAATTCTAAATTGTCTCAAGAGACAAGAACTAGGTACAGAAGTCATCAGAAACCTTTTTTTTTTTTGAGTCAGAATCTGGCTTGGTCACCCAGCCTGGAGTGCAGTGGCACAATCATGGCTCACTGCAGCCTCGACTTCCTGGGTTCAGGCAATTCTTCTGCCTCAGTCTCTCAAGTAGCTGGGAATACAGGCGAGAGCCACCACACCAGGCTCATTTTTTAATTTTGTAGAGACAAGGTCTTTTTATGTTGCCCAGACTGGTCTCGAACTCCTGGCCTCAAGCAGTTCTTCTGTCTTGGCCTCCCAAAGTATTTGTGATTTCGGCATGAGCCAAATATAGCAGCCAAAACCTGATTACTTTATTTTTCAAAAAAAACAAACAAAAAATTTTTTTTTTTTCTTTTTAAGTTGAAGTCTCACTCTGTCGCCCAGACTGGAGTGCAGTGGCCGCTTCCGGCCACCGCAGCCTCGACCTGCTGGGCTCTGGCGATCCTTCCGCCTCAGCCTTCCAGTAGCTGGAACTACAGGCGTGCGCTACCACGCCCGGCTAGTTTTTGCTTTCTTGGAGAGATGAGGTCTCGCTTGCCCAGGGGGGTCTCGACCCCGCGGGCTCAGGCAATCCACCCCCCTCAGCCTCCCAAGGTGTGGGATTACAGGCTGAGCCACCGAGCCCGGCTTAAACAAAATATTTTAATGACAACAATGTTTTTTGACATTTTTGCCAATCTCTTCAATGACTTATTTAACAAAAGACAGTTGA
>CAUYQG010171907.1:0-16582 GCA_963574415.1 Tarsius wallacei | reverse complement strand
AGCAGAAGCCATTTAATGGAGGTTTCCATGCTCCTTTTATCCTAAATTTTTGTGGGCTAAATCACAAGACTTTCACGTGAACACAAGCCAGGTGGATGAGGAGTGTCCCCCACTCTCTGGTATGAGGAAGGACAATCCCAGTTAAATCACAAGACATTTACATGAACACAAGGCGAGGTGGGTGGGGGGCGTCCCCCACCCACCAGGCGCTTCCTCAAGCATGAGGAAGGGCAATCTCAAAATTATCTTACTGTTCCTCATTCTTGGTTAATATTCCTCAAAAGCAATACAACAATTCTAATATCATAACATTCTAATGATCAATAACTTTTAAAACTTATGCATATATAACATTTAACGACTAAAGTTAATCCTAACTCCTTTGTATATTATGCTGATTCTATCTAAGTTATAAAAAACTCTTAATTATAGCCCAAACAAGTTCCTAAGGAATGTGGCCTAGTCCAGAATACAGGTTGGGCTCCTCTTGGAACAACTGATTACAATCTCTTAACAAGATGGCCACTCTAAAACCCTATATCTATTTTAATTCCTATAAAGGTTTCTAGTTCCTAATTCTCAATATATAAAGCTGATCATCAGCAATAAAGCTTCTAAGAACCCAAATATAAACTGTAAATTGTATTAAGGCCAGAGTCACAATAGTATAAAATAGGAACGATGAAATTTCTAAAGTTAGCTGTAAAAAACCCTATACTAACTCTAAGTAAAACCAGTTTAAAGGAATGCAGCCCAGTCCAAAGTACGTGCTGGGCCCTTTCTAGTAACTCTAGATAATCATCTATACCATCTAAAGCTAAAAGCAGCTCTCCATTTGTATATACTAATTCTACAAGTATACTTTTAAATCTTATAAAGAAACTTGTACCGTATTGAAGGCTCCCAAATGTGATCTGAGTTTGAACTGTGTTGAGTTGAAGCCAAAACCTCACTCTGTGAGAAACGGGAACAATGGACTCCTAAAGTAAGCCATGCCTGTGGTACTCTCAGAGCTTTAAGCTTAGATCATCAAAGTCCCTGTTAGTGGAACGTGCCAAACAGTAAAGGAAGGAAATGGGCCATCAGCTCTTGAACTCATCCTAGTGTCTCAGGGTCCGCAGCCCGTCTGGATCCCTAAAGCTCAGGCGAGCTTCAAAGCTGGCTCTCAACAGATTTCTAGGGATTGTTACATGTATTGGAAAGTTATCTGGTTGGTGTCTAGTCAGTCTTATATTACTGGAAACAAAATGTCAGTTTATTTGGCAATTACTTGCATTTGTAATGGGAACAATTTGACTCTTTTAAGAAAAATAATTTTATTCTAAAAAGTCATTCTGAAAACTATGTGAATTTTGTGGCATCATAAGTGGTTGCTAGAATTTAATCAGAAGGGTGATTGGAGAGTATAGAAGTGAGATAAAATGTTTTGTATTAGGCTCAAATATTGCAGATGTAAGGTGTGTATTTTAGATTAATTTGTAGATATTTGAAATCTTTATGATATTTAGCTCTCACAATCATAAACCTAATCTATCTCATTAAGTATTTTGGTAGCATTGGTAAAATTTGCAGATGATATGCAAATGAGAATCAATGCAAGTGTAGAATAGTATTTTTATGCAATGTATCAAAATAAAATAATGTGATATATCTGAAACACTGTGCAATTAAGGTTATTTATCACAGAATTTTATATTATTATAGGAAAATTTAGAAATAAACTAATACCTACAAGTTGTAATTGCATAATTACTCCACATGCTTGTGACATAATATTAAGAATTTATTTAAAATTGTAAATTAGAATAGTTAATTACTTTTAAAATGTTAGAAAATGACAAATGAGTACAAACATAAGATTATAATACAGTACATTTATATTTATATATATAAACATATATATATATATATATACATGTGTGTATATGTCATGTCTTTTAATTATGTTAGGATCCATGGATTTTTTAAAAAAATTTTTATTTTAAGTATGTGGGATACAATTCAGGGTTAGGTATACAAATGTTCATTATGCAGGTGCCCATGTTAATGAGGTGTGCCCTCCTCTATAGGTGTTTTTAAATGTTTTTTTAAATCTATGTGTTCATATTTTTGCATTTTTGAATTTTTTACACATTCTAAAACAAATATAGATAAAAATTATTAGCTACAAAATACTTTTTAATGAACACATGTATTCTAAGATAAATGTCATATTTTCCAAATTCATAGTATGTCTCCACTTTTCGGGAATTATAAATAAATAATGTGTTTTCTCACTATAGTATTTGTCCAGTGCTCTCAACTTTCATGAGGATTTTTTTTTCTTCTAGTCGGGGTCTCACTCCAGTGGCATGCTCATGGCCACCCCAATGTCCACCTGCTGGACTGAGGCAATCCTTCCACCATAGCCTTTCAAGTAGCTGGAACTACAGGCATGCGATGGCACGTCCAGCTAATTTTCTGATTTATGGTAGAGATGAGGTCTCGCCAAGTTACCCAGGCTGTTCTCAAACCCGTGGGCTCAGACAATTCTTTCACCCAGGTCTCCCAAAGTGCTGGGATTACAGGCTTGAGCCATCATGTTCGGCTCATGTGGATATTTTATGGAAAGAATAAAAGAGTGGTAAATGTCAACTCCAAATACCAAACTTGATAAATCAGCAATATAAAGTTAAATAAGTCAAGGATTTACCACTATTTTACTAGCCCTTTAAAATAATATTTTGAGGATAAGATACATGCCTTATTATTCTGAGCTTTATTATTTTTTTTTTTTGGTTGATCTGCCCAACAGTATTAGCAATTTCTTCTCCCTGATCACAAGTAATGGTATAAGAAAAAATAGTCAGAATAGTTTTTTCTTTAAACAAGAAGGGATAAAAAGGAAATTTGCTTACCGAAGATCTTAGAGTCCTATTATCTTTCCAAAGAGCCAATTTTGCAAATTCCTGAGTATAAGAGCTAAACTATTTATAGTGTTCTCCCATTACGCCCATTACATATAACTTTTATAGTTGGGTGAGGAAGTAAATATTTCATCACTTTAATGTTTAAAATACTTTCTGATTATTTGATTATCAAGTGTTAAATATGGGTAGCCTATGTGTTAAATCTAACCAGGAGAAATGTTTTATTTTGTCAGTATAGTGTTTTACAATTTTTGAATTAATTGGTAAAAACTAAAACTCAGATTATTGTTATTTAAATATAGATTCTATCTTTGCTAAGAAGAGCAATAAATTTGACCAGTCTACTTTTCTAGTGGGAAAAATCAGCTGGCACAAAGTAGCTGCTGCACATCTAACCCAGCTCTTTCCAGTTTGCCAAAAATTCCATTACTCTCTTCTATTTTAGACCAAGGCAGTCTTGTAAAATTGTTCATTTTTTGTTTGGACCCTATAGGTTCCTTTTGCTATGCTTAATTTTTTTCCTTTAAATGATTCTGATAATTAGAAAGGTGACTATTAATTTTATCTTTTATTGTATGATAATAAAAAACATCATTTCCAATGATAAAGGCAATGACTTTTACACTTTTTTTAAAAAACAGAAAATCCTTTTCTGAAGTATAATACCACTAACTGAAAACAAACATTTTTCACTTTGAATAATTAAAATATAACTGAAAACAAACATTTTTCACTTTGAATAATTACACTTACTCAGTGTTGTCCTCTCCCCAGTCATTTCTTACCTTTATTAGTGTTCTTTGTGTGAAAAGTAATGATGATTAGGGAAAACAAGTACTCTGACAAATTCAAAACCTCCTACGAGTATATTTGGTAAATACTCATTGAAATAATTATTCATGTCATTTTACATGATGGATTTCTTATTTTACTGAAGGTTTCCAAATTTAGACATAATTTTAAACACCTATATAACTCGGTAACTGTGTCCATCAAGTACAGAAACAAATACCAACATCCTGCACAAACTTCAAGAATACAGAGGTACTATAAAGGGTCTCATTATAAATGAATTAAAAGTAGTAAGTGTTATAACATTGTAGTTCACAGTTGGCACTCCAGGACTGTGCTTTAGGGAGTTTACTATGTGCTTGTTTTTGTCACCAGTTATATACTATGTTGCTTTGATAATGAGTACTAAACTCAGAAGTACTCAACTGTTATTTTCTTCCCCATCGATTTTTTAATCTCAAGGTGACCTAGTCTGATTTATGCCTATACATGCTATACAAAATTCCCAATATATCCTGGCAAGCTATACTAAAGGTAATAAAAGTTGCAAGTCATCTCTCTAAAACTACTTGGATAATGAAAGCTCATTTCAGGGAGCTGAATAGATAAGATATTGATTCGGGTAAAAGACAATGTATGCTCAACTCATGGTCTAGTAATAGAGTGAACGAAATTAGGGAGGCTGGCTGTCACCACAAATAACCTAAATTTCCCCATGAACTAAGATGGCTTCTAAATGTGTGACGCTTTCAACTTGGAAGAACTTAAAAACTATAGCATTGCCAAGAAAGCTGAATAAATGTAAAAATGGATTTCGTTGTTTAATTAGGATCCAGATACTTGATGTAGCTCTTCAGTTAAAATTCACCCAAGTAATTATTCTCCATTACATATTAAACTGAAAAAATTTTCTTCACCATTAATTTTTTTAGACAGAAGTTGAGTTTGTATTTTTGTTTGGTTGTTTGGTGGGTTGTTTGGTTTTGTTTATAGTGAGTGCCTTTGGGGGACCTAGTATTGAATGAATGAAATAGAGATAGTGCCTGGGTTTATAGAATTTGTATTCTAGTGGAAGAGAGGAAAAAAAATAGCTAAATGTAAAATATAGCAATCTATAGTTTTAAACAATGTACTATGTTGGGAAGTTTAAGTGCTAGGAGAGAATTTTAGGGAAGTAGGGAAGCATTTTTTCGATAAAGTTGTCAAGGAAGATGATGGTATTTGAACAGAGAATAAGTGAAGCCAAGCTACAACTATATAAATATCTGGGCATAAATTATCTAACCTGAGGGAAGATCAGGTATAAATCCTCAGGAGAAAAAAGTAATAGACATACTAAAAAATAAAGTACAGAATATTAAAAAAAATGATATGATTAGTTGAGAATGAGTTCTTAGTTATTCAAGGACCAAGTATACTAGTATCTTATGGGGACCTGGTCAAGTACTACAGATGTTGCTTTAAATATTGTTGGAAGGCCATGCCAAGATATTTAGTAGAAGAATAACAGACGAGGCAAGAGGATTGCCTGAGCTAGGAGTTCGAGACCAGCCTGAAAAGCTTGGCAAGACCTTGTCTCTACAATAAATCAAAAAATTAGACAGGTGTGGTGGTGCAAACCTGTGGTTCCAGCTACTTGGAAGTCTAAGGCTGAAGAATCACCTGAGTCCAGCAGGTCGAGGCTGTAGTTGCTGTGAGCGTGCCACTGCACTCCAGCCTGGGCAGCAGAGTGAGACTCTGATTCAAAGAAGAAAAAAAAAAGAAAAGAAATCATTAAATGAGAACAACAAAAGCAAAAAGCACTTTTGAAAATGTTAAAGAATAAAGAAGACAAACATGTGGACTTCGCAGCAACTTGGATGGATTTAGAGTCGATCATACTCAGTGACCTATCACAGAAACAAAGAACAGAGTACCATAAGTTCTCACTCATAAGCAGACCTTGAACAATCATTATAATACTGCAAGGAAGGGATTGGCAGTAGTGGGAAACTGCCAGGGGAGGGGGTGGGATTGGCAGTTGAGGGAAACTGCTAGGGGAGGGAGGGGCACACCTCATCAACAAGGGTACCTGCATAAACAACATTTGTATACCTAACCCTGAATTGTACCCCACATTTTAAAAATAAAAATGTTAAAGAGCCTTGAGGAAAAAAAAAAAAGAATAACAGTCATTTTAAAAGGAATGGTCTAGCTGTTGAGATATTGTAAATTCAAGTTGATTACTCAGTTACACTAAGTTCCTTCTATTTTTATAGGCAGCTCTTTGAGAAAGGGGGTGTTGGCTGAAGGCTTTTAGAGCTCTAGTCATTCATGGTAGAGTGCCTTTCCACACCTTGGTTCTATACTCCATTCAGTGCACCTTATAATTCTTTGGTCACAGCAAAATATAAATTAGTCACTTCACCTTGCATTTTAGCCCCAAAGTCCATTAAGTTCATAGTTTTGCCCTGATTCCTCTGATATGTTTTGTTTCGTGGATAAATTTTCTTCTTTTTGAGACTGTTTACTATAAATAATATTATTGGGGAAGAGAGGAGTGGTTTAATGCATAAGCATCACTGAGAGAATTTCACAAAATAACATTAATTATTTTATCCTCTTGATGCTCTTTGCTGAGATGACAACTACTAAGTGATCACTGCTTAGTTTTAACTAGTTAATGGCCTTTTGTAAGCTGTTTTATCAACTTTTCAGTATGTATCAAAATACTTTTTTGCTGTAAATGTTTATGTGTTTTTAACATTTTATGTATCTAATTAACCATGGTGTCTAAACCAGTTTAGTCATGTCTCTTCCTTTTAATATTTCAGCTTATATCACCATATAGTCTTCTCCAGAAATGCTTACTCCTAAACCTTAGTAAATATTGAATGTTTCTAACAGAAAGGCCAAGCTTTAATTGATTTCATTAATAATATTTTTAAGCAATAAAGTTTTATACCCTACAGATGATGTAATTAAGATACACAATATTGTCACTATAAAATTTGTAATCTATTAACATAAAAGCATAAAACTGGTTATATTAAATATACATGATGACTAAGGCAAAAAAATGTATCTTTAGTTGAAAATCAAGCAGATCAAAAATGAAAGGGAGATAAATTTTTTTAAAGTATTGTCTTAATCCATTCCAGGTGCTATAAGAAAATGCTGTGTGGTTTATAATCAAAAGAAATTTATTTCTCACAGTATTGAAGGCTGGGAAGTCCAAGACAAAGGCACTGGCAGATTTTGTGTCTGGTAGGTCCTAAGCAGCAAACTCCCTCAGGTTCATTTTAAGGGCACTAATCCCATCATTTACTGAGATACATGACATGTGATGATAGAAGTAAACATCTTGAAATGTTTATCAGTAAACTTTTACTATCTGAGAATATCTTTGGCACATTACAGTAGTTCCCTCCTTACCCACCAGGTCCTCTTTCTGCAGTTTCGGTTCCCCTTAGTTAAATACAGTCTGAAAATGTTTAATGGAAAATTCTGGAAATAAACAATTCATAAGTTTTAAATTGTTTGTCATTCTGAGTAGTGTGGTAAAATCTGGATCAGTCCTGCTCCATCCCATCAAGATGTGAACTGCCCCTTTGTCCAGTGTACCCACTCTCGATATATGCTACCCGTCCATGAGTCACATAGTAAATGTCTTGGTTATTAGACTTTTAAAGCTTAGTGTATAAAGAGTTCAACGCTATTCTCAGTTTCAGACATCCACTAGGGGTCTTTAAATGCACCCCCTGTGGCTAAGGAGGACAACTATTCTTTTGTTCTCAAACTGCAAATGATCATTTTAGGCAACTCATGGAACATTAGTTAAAATGTGAAAGATGATAAAAAGTAACAATAAATCTTAAACATGTTTGTTAAAGACTCAGTAATATTTTATTTGTATGTTGAGCTTTTCCCAAAGGTAATTATGATGTATCTATCATGATCTCTTTCAAGACAAGTACTCTATAAGTTAAAAAAGAAATATTGCACATATCTCTGATTTGACTCATAGTTTATGGTTTCATATATATTTAAAAAAGTAAAGTTCTAATTAAAATTTGCAATGAAACTCACAGTCATGAGGTGTTTTAGAAAGGTGTATAGAAGAGATATATCCAATAAATACAGATCAAAATATCATCAATAGATTATTATTTTGACAGTTATTGACATTATTCACACATTTATTTTTAAGTTTGCATTTTTATCTTTAAGTCATACTTAATGCTGTTAAACCAAAGTTTACTTAGCTTATATCTTCAAGAGATTGTAATGTAAATCTTTTAATGATTAGAATAACTAAAACCTTTGAGTGTAGAATAGCAATTTATACTTCTAAACTGATGTGTTTCAAAGAAAACATAATGCATAATTATTTCCTGACACGTAGTCTATTCTCAATGCCCCTTTTCAAATTGAAATCAGTGCCTTTGACTGGTGTGCATGGTATTAACCTAATTTAGAGAACATGACAGTTTCTAGAACGTTGCAATGACAGGAATGTAACAGCCATATCAACTAATTATCTCATGCTTATTTTACTTTTTTTGCTATCTCTTTTATCATTGATTTCCGCACTCCCTTCAGTCTAATTTTAATGATGGCCCTTTAGATATCTGGAAACTTGAGTCACCATTTAGTCAATATTGTCTTATGATTGTCATGCAGCCTCTGTCACCATTTGATGTAGGTTGAATTGTACTTAGAAGTCCCAGTAATGTGGGCTTGTATTGGGCATTCTGATGTCAAATTTATTATGTCACTAATCTTTTCCATTGGTCCCAATACTCTGATACCCCTTTGCTTTTTCTTTTTTCAATTATTTTGCAGTTGAGGTGCTAAAAGTTTGAATGACTTTTGTATCTAAACTTCATATATGAACATAGTAATCGAAGGAAATAATAAAATAGGTAATTGGGGGCAGAGTTGGGATAAAATATTGTGGGAAAGATCTAAGGAATTTGATAAGAAAGCTAAGTTAAAAGACACAGTGAGGTAAAGTCCAATGAGTACCTAAATTGCATTTGTAAGTGAGCAACAAATGGAAACCATTGATATAAAATTATTGCAGGGAAATATCTAACCATCACATTAAAATAACTACTTCATTCTTTGTCTAAATTTCACTCACATATTTTCATCTTACAGAATTATTGGTTAAATAAATGGTAACAACATAAGCTTTGGGGAGTATGTGCTTTACTATGATTAACTGAAAGTAAGATTATTAATAAAGTATTTTATTTCCTGCTATGTACACAATAAAATATTATTATAATGTGAAAATTAACTCTGATTTAACTTGTTTTAACAGGAAAAAATGTACTTAGAAGAATGTAATCAATTTATTTTAAAAGCATAAAGAAATTGATTTGTGTCAATAAGATACTAGGAAAGGATTTAAGGAGAAAAATGAATTTAAAGTCATTCTTGAAGTGTGAAAAATAGTTTTGTTACAAGATATACTGAATTATTTGCTTCTATTGGGGGGAAAGGTAGAGAGAGAGAAAAGGGAATACAGAGAGAGAGAGAGAGAGAGAGAGAAATACTTGATTTTAGAGAGAAACTATTATAAAGATATGCCCTTTCACTCAAGAAGATTTAGACAAAAGTGCTAAATAGATAATGTGTAATTCTTTGTAATGAAAAGTCAAGAAAAGTGTATAGATGGCTTTAGCAAAACAAGCCCAAACTTATTATGTATCAAGTTTCAAATTCATGTAAGACATTTAGGAATAAACCCAGTTACAGCTTTTAATTTCTGTTATCTAACATGAATTGTTAGCAAATCCAACTAGTTTGTGAAACTCAGCTGTTGGACCAAAAAGTGTTTAGATACTTGATTTTTAAAAATGTGTATGTATCTCTACTAAATGTGATTAAAATTCAGTTGGCTTATATGTAACTTCTCTAGGTTTATTCTAAAACTAGAAATATGTTCCTTAAAATTATAGTAAAGTCAGTTTACCAAATGAAATAATTCACCCAGGAAATATTTTTGTAAACTTTCTAAATATAAGTTGCTTTAGGAATTGTTAAAAATAAGAAATAAATAAAAACAATTCACTTAAAAATAGTAGAAAAATTAGACAGTCTATGATTTCATGTATTTACTTATGTTATCTACTGCCAAACAATTAAAGGTACTTTATGAATACCTTTGTCAACTATCTGACCTGATTTTGCATCTGGATTGCAATATGGATAAACAGACACTTGCTCTATACAGAAAAGCTATACATTCAGAAAAAAATGACTACAAATAATTATGCTTTCGCTTTATGAAGCATGCATTCACCTCTTTATTTTATATATCTTAAAGGTTAGGTGTAAATATTTAGCCAAATTGAATAAGTGTGTACTATTAGATTAAAAAAAAAAATTTGTTTATCTTATTATACAGTAAATGCTGTTAGAAGTCACTTAAAGATATTTGGAATTATGTGATCTATAACTAGACACGTGGATATATACAGCTGTTATTTTTATATCAAAAGAACAAATGTTTCTAGACCCCTTCACATGGAATTAGTATAAAATGAAAGGTTAGAAAACGTCAGCGGATCACTTTTTGCTGGTCTATCATGCTGACACTTTTATCCCTCTGTGCACTGAATGTCACTCAGCTTTTCTGATGCAACAGCATAAGAGTGATGCTTTATTTGATTCTATTTTTCCTCAACACAGACATCAGTGTTTATCACAATGTCTGTTGTGATAAAACCTTGCTGACAATAGATTAATAAGGAAAAGCAATAGGTAGGCAAGGTTCAGTGTTGTGAAGCACAATGAACAGATGTGAATAAGAAAGGGATGGAAAAAAGTAACACATAGACAATGAGAAATTACATATGTCTCAGATAAACAAATTACTCTGCTAAAATCAATAGTATAATGTCATGAAGAATATAAAAATCAAATTTGTACTTTCATTTTCAACT
The DNA here is from genome assembly GCA_963574415.1 of Tarsius wallacei. Classification (NCBI taxonomy): domain Eukaryota; kingdom Metazoa; phylum Chordata; class Mammalia; order Primates; family Tarsiidae; genus Tarsius; species Tarsius wallacei. Next base: position 5,946 of record CAUYQG010171907.1, on the reverse strand, counting down.
TGGAAAACTCAAACAACCCTGCAAAACTGAGCAGCTCTCAAGAATTTCTTTTATCATTTTATCATTTCTTTCTTATGATTATTTCATCAAAAGCCATGTCAAATATATTCTTTCTTTTCTGGAAAATTCTTGACCAATCCTTTCGTGATTTTCTTCCATTTTCAGTTCAGTTGCAGTTGCCATGAGGAATACAATCATCCCAAGTGAGTTAAATCTCTAAAGATAGTTATTTCCATAGTGTTCAATATATTTTTCTTTAGCTAAGACCTACTCCCATCCTCATTTTACCAATATCTCTCAACAAGCCCTGAGGAATTCAGTTTGTCCTTATCAAACTTCCACACTATATCCTCAAAAATTCTTATACGTTGTATTCCCTTGATCTTCTTATTCTAGGTAGCAGCTGGCTATGCACTGAGCCTACAGCATCCCTTGGAGTCCACTCAAATGTTGGCTTCTTTGTTGCTTCTCTCCAACTTTCTCAGCTTCCAGAAAAGTAGGTTACATGTTGCTGCTATTGATCTCCCATTTCCAACTTAAGGCTTTAAAAAAAATTAATTCCTTTTTCTGCTTCACAAAATTTAGGTCTATGAAACCTGAATTTAAATCTGTCTTTAACCTACATATATTTTCTGTTACCACCACTCTTTTGTCATCTTTTTTTGTTACTTCCATATCTATGCAAATGATAAATCCCAAACATTAGGCTTTCTTGCTTTTCTCAGCTCAAATAAATGGTCACCATTTCTGATCCTTCTAGTTGACTTAACTCCACTCTGCCCAGGCCTGCCTCCCTATGACCACTAATCCATCAACCCATGGTAACCACATCCTTACAAACAACCCTAGCTTTCTTTCCTCAATTTTCTACTACTGGGTTAGTTGACGAAAATGCCAAACTTATTTGATCTAAGCTGCGGGCATACTCGATGTCTGTAATCAAATTGCTAAACATAAATGGAGAAAATCAAATAACTGTGACTGGTTTGCTTCAGATTTCTGACCACCAATTTAAAATAGGCACTGAACCCTGAGAGATAATTACACTGTGCTGTACACAAATTCATTTTCCTTTTTTTTTTTTGAGTCATACTCTCACTGTGTCGTCCAGACTGGAGTGCAGTGTCATGATCATGGCTCACCACGGTCTCGAACTCCTGAACTCAAGCAATCTTCCTTCCTCAGTCTCTCAAGTAGCTAGAACTACAGGTGCATGTCGCCAAGCCTACTTTTTTTTTTTTTTTGGTAGAGTTGAGGTCTTGCAATGCTGCCAAGGCTGATCTTTAACTCCTGAACTCAAGAGACCCTCTCTCTTTGATCTCCCAAAGTGCTAGGATTGCAGTCATAAGTCACTGCACTCGGCTTCCACTTTTTGATGTAGCCGTTTTCCATCTCTTCTCATGAAAAGTATAGTATAGAACTCAAGTTTTTTATAGGACAAAAGTTGGGATGTGATGCAAGTGATTTTAATGTGATGCAAGTGATTTTCTCATATCCACCACCAAATTCGTACCCACATGTGCTGCCTTCCTTTCTGTTCTGTGGACACAGAATAATATCTGCTCCAACTATGGACTATGGCTTCACTCATGGATGGGACTCCATTCTTTCACTCCATCTGAAGAAAATCTTTCCTGCAATTTTCCTCATTTTTATGAAATCTGCAATTTCCTTATATTCTACTGCAGTAGTCTGGGTATATAAACTTGCTTAATATCATCCAAGTTGAAAAACAAAAATTCTTGCTTGCTTGACACAATCCAGTTGCCTCCCTGTTTCTCAGATTCCTTAAAAAACTTTGCCACTATTGCTGCTTCTACTATCCTGTCTCCCATTTTTCTTTAAGCCATTAAAGTCACATTTTTATTTCCACCATACACTGAAATTGGTTTTTAAATGGTAATCAATAATATTTCTGTGTCTAGTGGTGAAGTTTCAGTTCTCATCTATTGAAATTCTCAGTTGTATTTTACGCTATTAACTACATGTATAATTTCCTTGTGATGCCATGACATGGCTTTTATCTGACTTTCCTCCAATATCCCTGAAAAGTCCTTCCCAGTGTTCTGTCCTTTGCTGGCTCTCCTGTTCTATCAAGTCCTTAAATGTTGAACCTCTTCTAAGGTTTTCTTTTCAACTTTCTTCTCTATTTACATGTTCTCCTTTGTTTTTCCATGTTTTTATTTTTTTAATTTTATGTATTTACTCCTTTGTTTGTTTATGTATGAACATGTCTGTTATTAGAATTTTCAAACATGGTAAAGATATTAATAGACTCCATTTTTAATGACGTAGCTGATAATCACCAACGTATAATCAGTCTTAGTTCATTTATAATACCTGTTATCCTCCCACCCCAAGGTGGACCATTTAAAACCAGATATTTCATTTCTTCTTTTAATGATTCAGAGTGTTTTTTGACGGATACTTACAAAATAGTCATTTTTTTCTTCTAATATCTTAATAATGTTAAAACCTCTTTAATCATCTCATTCTAGTCATTGTCTTTTTGTGTTTGCTTTGTATAAATCAGGATACTAAATCGTAACATTCATTGGAGGTTTTTTTTAAATAGAGTTCAATTTTTTTTTTCCAATCTAGAATAGACCTCCCTCCCTTTTTTCACAGTTCATTTATTAATAATACCAGTCTTTAGTCCTGTAAAAATTCCAATCCTCTATTTGGCTAATTGCATCTTCATGATGCCAACGTGGTCTTAACTACAATGTCTCTGTAACCCTAATTAGACCTGGAGGTATGATGGGATACGTGTTTAATATTTAGATATAAATATTTTTAAGTTGGTGTCATTTATGTTTTGCTGCTTTGCATTTCAAATCAAGAGATGCATCAAATCTATTTAAGATGTCAAAATTGATCAGCAGTCTCAGGTCATATCCATCTATTATGTTTATTAACCTTTCACCCAATGATTTTAGCAACCATTGAAAATCCATTCTTATCATTTATTAGCATTACGTACACATCTTTAAATGTCATCTATATGCTGGTGACTGATTTTACATTTATTGCTCTCTCTTTATTTATATCCAACTATGTACAAACCATCTCTGCTTGAAGACCTACTAAATACATCTAAGTTAACTTTGTCAAATAGAAATATTAGTCTTTATCCTTAACCTTTAACACATAACCAAAAACTCATCACAGAAGTAAATGGCAATATCAGGCAATGAGTTGCACTTCCCATAAACTTAGTCATATTTCTTGATTTTTCTCTTTGCCCAATTCTGTAAAAATCTATTACTATATCTTGTTGTGAATTTTGTAAATATGTCCTCAATATAACCAAATTATGTTGTTCATTCTGATACAACACTTACTTATTTTGCCATAATCTCACAGCTAGTATAATATTAGAGTCTTCTAATTACTTTCTTTGCTACCACACTTATTCTCTTGCAACTCAGCCTTTTGAAACCAGTTCTTCTTTTTTCTTCTAAAAGTCTTCTTTAAAGAACATGACTGATTAGAAACATTTCATACTTGCCTCCTTCAAGTAGAAAAACCAAAATTGTATATAGACAATTACGCTTCAAATGCATTACCCACAAAAGAACACTGGAATTCAACAGAAAAGTATAGGAAACATAAAAAGCAAGGAGAGAAAAAAGAGATGCAGCCTGCTCTACCAGAGTTTGCTGGGAGCCAGGAGTGACTTTCCAATGCAAGGAAAGGGTAAGTGAGACACTTTCAGCAGTCCACATTCCTAGCATGGCATCATGCAGTCTGGGCCATGGTTATTGATCATCCTAGCTCCTGAAACTTACAGAGGGAGACTATGGGATAGAACTGCTCTAGGGAGAAAGCTTACATTAAATCTCACACATTTTTAAGATGTAAGTGGTTACAGCAAGGTGCCATTCAAATCTAGTCTTAGGCAAACTGTACATTGTCCTGGGACCCAGTGACATAGGGACTGAGATGTTAGGAAAACAAGGGCGTTTGCTGCTAAATTTAGGTATGAGGAAGTTCTCCCATAGCTGGGTCTAAGAATTGAATAAGGCATGTGCTACAGATGCCAGTACTAGAATGATGTTGGGAGTGAGACTAGGGCACAAGGAGTGCATGAGTTGCCACTATGACTTAGTTGCAAGTTGGGTGAGGGTTTCTTTAGTGGGAGCTGGTGTGCAAGCTAGAGGTTGGCTACCACCACTAGGTATGGGGAGTGAGACTCACCAGGACTAGAGCATGAAAAGATCCTGTGTTACCAGTTGGCCAAGGCTGTGACCACTGAGACCAACTCTTCTTTCTCTAGTTGCAATGCCTCAGTAAGGCTACTCCCATTCCTCACTCAAACACTTTGCCTAGGACCTGAGGATCACACTATCCTTGCCTACCATGAATGGTATCTACTCTTAGCATTAGGAGGCCTGAACACAAGACCACACAGCTAAGGTTTTCCTACTTAGACAGAGAAGATAGCCTGGGGTCCTGGACATTGCCCTACCAATCTGCCATCTTGGGCACCTGAGCACTCCTCTTAGGAGCCTGAGGTTGAGCCTAACTCCCAGTTGCTGCCAACTCAGCTATCATATACCTACAAGTGTCACTTGCAGGCCTGAGATTAGCCTGCCTTGCCTATTGCTAGCACCACCTTCATAAATGCACAACACTGAGGTCCCAGAATGACATCCTGCCATTCATGCCACACTGGCTTCCCAGGAGCTCAAGAACTCATCAATGTACCTGGTTCACCACTGCCACTTCCAGTACCTGAGCAAGCTACCTAGAAGCCCAGGAATCATCCCAAGAGTAACTGTCAACCCAAATGTTAGTGTATACCTCCCTGGGATGCAAAGATGGGCATACCCAGTCTATCATTGCTACCACTAAGACCTGAAGACTGGTCTACCTAATATGCCGTTTTTCCCAGCACAGATACCAATTAGAACTACAATCTAATCCACCAAAGAAATTACAGAAACCACTTACGCTACTTACAGTTAAGTAAATCATACAAAGACTACTGCATACAAATATAATAAAAGCCGTAATGCCCTACCCAACAAACACTATAGATACATCTTTAGGAAAAAGCCCTCCCCTACAAAAGTAAATTTAAAAATAGGAAAAAAGCAACTGTTACATCAGATGCACAAATATTAATGTAAAGACACAGGAAACATGAAAAAAGCAAGAAAATATAATACTTCCAAAGGAATGCAATAAATTCTCTAGGAATAAATCCTAATGAAAAAAAGTTTGAATCCCATATAAAGAATTCAAACTGCTGATTTTAAAGAAGCTTTGTGTGATACAAGAGGATTCTGAAAAACAATACAAATATATCAGAAAAAACAATTTGGGATATCTATGAGAAATTTACCAAAGACACAGATATTTTTAAAAAGAACAAATTAGAAATTCTGAAATTGATGTATTCACTGAAGAAAGTACAAAATACATTTGAAAGCTTCAACAATAAGCTAGATTAAACAGAAGAAAACATGTTAGAACTTGAAAACAGTTCTTTTTAAAATTAATAAATTTATTTATTATAAAGATGTGGGGTACAATTCAGGGTTAGGTATATAAACATTGATCATGCAGGTACCCTTGTTGATGAGGTATGCCCCTCCCTCCCCTAGCAGTTTCCCTCAACTGCCAGTCCCACCCCCCTTCCCTGGCAGCTTTCCACTACTGTTAATCGCTTTCTTCTAGCATTATAATTGTTCAAGGTCACCTTATGAGTGAGAACATATGGAATTCAGTTCTTTGTTTCTGTGATAAATCACTGAGTACGATCAACTCCAAATCCACCAAGTCACTGCAAAGTTCATCTATTTGTCCTCCTTTATGGCTGCATAGTATTTCATTGTGTATATGTACCACATTTTGTTTATCCAGTCCAGCTTCGATGGGCAACACAGTTGGTTCCATGTTTTTGCTCTTGTGAATAGAACTGCAGCAAACATACGTGTG
>CAUYQG010171906.1:0-36851 GCA_963574415.1 Tarsius wallacei | reverse complement strand
CCCCACAATCCCCCTACTGAGAATGTTCCTGGAAGAACTCAAATCACTCTATAAAAAAACCTGCACATGTATGTTTATCGCAACATTATTCACAATAGCAAGAACATGGAACCAATCACGCTGCCTATCAAAAGAGAACTGGATAAAAAATGTGGTACATATACACAATGGAATATTATGCAGCCATAAAGAAGAACAAAATCATGAACTTTGCAGCAACCTGGATGGACTTAGAGTCTATAATACTGAGTGATGTATCACAGAAACAAAGAACTGAGTATCACATGTTCTCACTCATAAATGGACCTTGAAAAACTACTGCAATACTATAAGAAAAGGATTGACTGTAGTGGGAAACTATGGAGGGGAGGGATGTGAGGAGGTGGGACTGATAGTAGGGGAAATCTGCTGGGGAAGGGGGGGCACACCTCATCAACAAGGGTACCTGCACAGTGAATATTTGTATACTCAACCCTGAAATGTACCCCACAATTTTAAAATAAAAAAGTTTTGAAAGTTAAAAAAAAATTTCAGAATCAGATGTTCATATCGTTCCACTGTATTTTTAGATTTGTAGATTCCATTGCTTTTATAGATTAATTTGGGGAGAATTTCAGTTCCGGTTCTGTATTTGCTTTAAACACAGTTCTTTTATATAGGTCATATAGTCTGATTTACTACTTTTCTGTTTTGATATGGGCTATAATTGTGATTCAAAATTAAACAGAGAAAGTAAAGAGGTAATTGGGAAAGAATTGCTAAAGAAAAGGAGTTTTTGCTGTTTCTGCAAGGATAAGTCTATACATTGTTGCTTTAAGGATAAGTCTATACATTGAGAAAAAAATAACTTTAGGTGGAAACAATAAAAGTGCAAGTCATAAAAGAAAGTGCAGATCAAAGCATGTGCCTGACCGCCTTGAAGAGCGAGGTAAGGAAGAGGAGACCATGCGGGCTACCAGCTGGCCCAGATTGATTTAGAAAGGCTCAGCTGTATTCTGGAGCACTCCCTGAGGGAAACAGTGGAGGATCTTGAGGTAAATACTGAGAGTGGGAAAGAATGAGTTCATTATGTAAATAATAGTTGCAAGCCAGATGTTCATAGCTTGGGTATACCTTACCTGCCTGAGGCGGTTGTACAATGCATTTTGAGCTAGTTTTTATATCCTCAGGGGCCTTACTATCAAATTCCAAAATTACTCCCTCTTCTTAGACAGCTTCCCTCACAACTGCTGAAAAAAGAAGCTGTTAGGATGGTCTCACATTGAGGAAATTTTGGTAAAGTGTGTTACATACAAACAGGAAGAGAGCAGGAAATAAGCAATCCTGATAATTACTGTCATGAATGCTGGATGGCGTGAAAAGATTTTGCTTTTCGGTGTTTATGCTAAAGTACATAAAATGAAAAAAAATATGCCATGAAGCTAGTTTTTTGTTTTTTTTTTTTAAACTAAGCAGGGTTTTAGCTGCTCAGATCCCACAAAAATCAAAAGGACTGGTGTGACTTAAACTTGCTTTACTGAAGCACATTTCCACAACCTGATATTTAAATTGAGCTTTGGGGCACTCAAATAATCCCACAGGCGTGTAAAATCTGATACTATATCTGCATCTGAGTATTCTGCTCTGGGATTTGGAATCCCAATTGGCAACCTGGGAACACCATATTACTTACACTTGCTCAAATAGTCTCTAATTAGTTCTTCTGACCCTCTTGTGTACTAATAAATGGCCCATTACAGAACATTAAAACCGAATTCTTTCTATTAAAAAATGATTTCCTTGCTAGTGAACATGATCTAGGTTTAATGCACAATGTTAGTTAACATTAGATTGTTCTAATGTACAGTGAATGCTTTCCAGTAGGAAGTGATTGTAGCACTAATTAGGCTTTCTGGTTCAGTCAATTAGCTGAGAGGGGGTTGAGTCTTCCTACCGTGATCTAGATATTGCTTATATTCTTAGTTTGTTTTTGGTCTATTACTTCGTAATCGAAAGAGCTGAAAACTCTAATGTGAAATTGTATAATGAGGCTTGGAAAATTATGAGCCTAAAGAGACATTTGGATCACCTCATCAGGTCAATTTTCAAGTTTTATTTGGTTAGTGGTACGAAGAAGCTGATGCAATAGAAACTTCTTTCAGACTCTGGCACACTCCTCATCACATCCAAAGCAGCGTAGCTCCCTTGGCACCTAGTACATTGTCACACACAGTAGGAGTCCAGGGATTACATGTCAGATTAACACTGTAAAATACTTCTGAGTGACTGGTGATGAAAATTTCTAAAACATTTATCTAAAAAGTCAAGAAACGCCTATTTATTGAGCACCTATGTATACCCAGTATTATGCATGACCAGCCCTAAGGAAGACGTAAAAGGTGCATTAAATCAACTGGTAGGCAACAATAGAGAGAAAGGACTACATATGTATTTGAAATTCCCATTTTTACTGTCACCAACCCCAGAAAGAAGTATCCCTTGTTGATCAGCTGGTTTTAGAGAGGAATATTGGGAAAGCTGACAGTGACCAAGTTGCTTTACTTAAGAACAGGGAAAACTGTAAAGAGTTTCTTTTCTTTTTTTAATTTTTACTACATTTTTAAATTTTAAATATGTGGGGTTAGGTATACAAATGCAGAAACCCTTTTTAATGAGGTGTGTCCCCACCTCCCTGGCAGTTTCCCACTACTGCCAATCCCACCCCCGTCCTCCCCTGGCAGTTTTCCACTACTGTCAATCCCTTTCTTATAGTATTACGATAGTTGTTCAAGGTCCGCTTATGAATGAGAACATGTGATACTCAATTCTTTGTTTCTGTGAAAGATCACTCAGTATTATAGCCTCTAAGTCCTTCCAAGTTGCTGCAAAGTTCGTAAATTTGATCTTCTTTACGGCTGCATAATATTCCACTGTGTATATGTACCATATTAAAAAAAATCCAGTCCTCTTTTGACGGGCAGCACAGTTGATTCCATGTTTTTGCTACTGTAAATAGTGCTGCAATAAACATGCATGTGCAGGTATCTTTTTAATAGAGTGATTTGAGTACCTCTAGGTATATTCCCAGTAGCAGGATTGTGGGATGATGTGGGAGGTCGATTTTTAGATCTTTTAGGAATTGCCACACTGTTTTCCACAGAGGCTGAACAAGTTTCTAATAAAGGTGTAGAAGGCTAGAAAAAGTGACCACAGGATGGAGTGAAAAAAGCCAGAAAGATTATGAGTTTTGTATGAGAGGGCTGAGCGCAGGGTAGGAAAAACAGAAACGTTGTTCTAAGAAGAAGATCTTTGGGGTCAGAGAAATATTTGATGAATATTTCAGAAAATCCTACTTAGTAATGTGTAAGGTAAACAATTTCCTTGTCTTTCCAAGAACCTCTCAGTAAAAGTATATTACTACAAAGCTTTTGGGGTCAGATTTGTTGGGAGGCTAGAAAATGGGACTTAGATGAGTCTTAAGAGCTAGAACTGGTTACATTCAAATTACAGTAATGTTGAAAGAAACACGACAATATATATCTAAGTACTTATTTATAGAACACACTATAAATAAGAATTGTTTTTGACACAAAAGTAAGACACACGATTTGAAAAATATGACTTACTTGTACTTGGTTTATGAATAATTAAAATTTCTGAAATATTTATCTAATCAATCAATAAACACACATTTATTGAGCACTTACATGTGTGCAAAATTTAATTTTGCATGGCAAACCCTAAGAAAAATGGAAAAGATGCACTAAACATGGCTCTTTGAAACAATATAATAGGGATTGATTATTTTAAATAATCATAAATTATTTTAGACGGGGGCCTCCCCAGCAAACCTAGGCCATAGGCACACTAACTACATTGAGTAGGAGATAAGGGGAGGTCTCCATGAAATAACCACTTTTTTTCCTGAGTATGGTGAGGGTTTTACTTACTGAATTAATACTTATAGCACCTTGTGTGTGCCAGGTGCTCTGCTAGACCCTAGTGCATAGGTAAGGTATTATGACTGCCCTTCAGAAAAGCATGGTCAAAGGGAGAAAGACATAAAAATATTATGGTAAATGGAGTAAAGATCACAATAGCTGTTAATTCAAATTTACCCTAATTGACCCCATGCCCCTGCTGAGCTGGCTTTGCCCATTCAGGTAAAAAGGCAAAAATCCTTATGACTAGGCAGGGAGATCAAGGCAGGTCAAAGAATTCCATGAAGGATGGGATATAGGAAGTAGATTGGAAAAGAGGAGATAGTTACTAATGACATGAAGTCTAGTGGAGATGTGAGGACTTAGTAATCAGTACTGTGTGAGTTTCCCAACTGCTCTTTCTGTTTTCAACCCAAGTCCATCTTTAGCAAGTGGATCTTCTTAAAAATACAGTACAACTATGCTGTCCTCTCAAAAGTCTACCCATTGTTTAAGAAAATAAGTCCAGGCTTATTATTCTGTCATTCAGCATCTTCTAGTTTGGACCCACACTGTTTAAGGTACATTTTGTACCTACAAAAATAGCATTATAATATGTTTCAACCACACAACTTTATCTCATCCTACTCCTCTGCGGATATATTCAACTTTAGTCAAACTCAATTCCTTTATTGTCTTGTGTCTTTTTAAAAAAATTGCTGCCAATTGCTGAAAAGTCCTTTTCTGATACTTCTCTTCTGTGAAGCTCTTTCTGGTCCCCCTTGGCCCCACCAACAGTATATGATTTCTTCCTTACCTGAATACATTGCAATTGATTTTTCTCTATGGTATATTCTGTTTTACATTATTTTTGTTTATGCACATCTAAATTTTTAATCTCCTTGATGGTAAGACATCTTTCTAACATTCAACTTCTGGTCTTTCCTTTCACTCCTCTTACTCAAAACTAACATAATGTAAAAATATAAATTGAGTGCTTGATGGAGTTGATAGTGAGAGACTTGAAGATCCAAGGCAGAAGTGCAAAAGAGGTGCTGAGTTGTGATCCACTGAAGGACTGATTGAAAAATTTCTTTCTCTTTCTCTCTCCCCTCTTTCTTTCTCTCTCTCTCTCTCTCCTAAGTGTGTATATGTGTGCTTGCGTGTGTGCATGTGTGTGTATGTGTAAAGATCTTAATATTTAAATGGAGATTAGGAAGTCTCTGCTCAAAGCATTAACAGCTGCAACTATGCAAAACCATTATAATGTCCTTATTTATTGTGTAAAGAGACTGACAACTTCATTTAAACATTGTGAATAGTGAAAAATGCCTTTGTGGGGATTTCAATATACAGTGTTTCCAACAGTTTTGATTAATAAATGTAAAATATTTTCAATGCCAGTCCATTGCATGGATTTGATTCTAAAGATTTGTCACCTACTTGCATAATAAAATTTTTACAAAGAGACCGGGTGTGGTGGCTCACACCTGTAATCCCAATACTTCGGGATTACAGAGAGGATCACTTGAGTTTAAGAGTTCGAGACCAACCTAAGCAACACAGAGAGACCCTGTCTCTACAAAACAAAAATAAAAAAAATAAGCCAGTTGTGGTGGTGTGTGTCTATAGTCCCAGCTGAGGCTGAGGTGGAAGGATTAACTGATCCCAGGAGAACAAGACTATGGTGAGCCATGAATCATGTCACTGTACTTTAATCTGGGTGAGAGAGTGAGACACCGGCTCAAGAAAAAAAATTTTTCAACAAAAAAATGCTATTTAAAAAAATAAAATTATTTCAGAGTAAAGTAGAATATCTGTGAATACAGGTAATAGAAAATTTGAATTCCATACTTATATAATGAAAGATAAGTACAGAAAAATTAAAGGAAAAGATGAATGTGAAATAAAATAGCACATATATTCTAATCAATAGAGATAATTTTTGTTTGCTAACATATTTTCAGCTGTAGCTGATTTACCACTCAGTTTGCTTTTCTTATACCTGTAGGAGGTAGACATCTTCTCAGATGTGGAAAATGAGGTTTTGAAAGATCATGTAATAGGTTCTCATTTTCTGTTTGTTTTTTGTTTTGTTTTTGCTATAACTTTTGTTCTCCTAGTCATTGAAAGAGAAACTCTTTATGAATAAAGAACTCATTATTCTATATCATCCCAATACTCTATATACTTGCTCTATTCTATTTTTTGGTCAACCTTTTAACCCTAAATCCTACTCTAGAACAACAAGTTGGCTAAATGATGATATTCTTATGTAGAATTTAGGTAAATTTCCTTTGTTTTGATCCTTCCTCTCTCTGCTATTATATCTAAAAGCTTTACAATATTGCTATTGATCTTCATTTAATCTAGGTCTTATATCAGTATATTATTTCTGTTTTTCTATTAGAAGAACAAAGCTCAGAGAATTTACATGATTTGCTCAAAGTCACTGGGATTCTGCTCTGCATTGAATTGTGTGCCTCCTACCCCCCACCCCCAAATTCTTTTTTTTTTTTTTTTGAGTTGGAGTCTCACTCTGTCGTCCAGACTGGAGTGCAGTGGCCGCTCCCAGCCACCACAGCCTCGACCTGCTGGGCTCCGGCGATCCTTCCACCTCAGCCTTCCAAGTGGCCGGAACTACAGGTGCGCGCTACCACGCCCAGCTGATTTTTTGATTTATTGTAGAGATGAGGTCTCTCCAACTTGCCCAGGCTGGTCTCGAACCCACTGGCTCAGGCAATTCACTCACCTCGGCCTCCCAAAGCGCGGGATTACAGGCTGAGCCACCAAGCCTGGCCGGACCCCCAAATTCTTATGTTGAAATTCTAACCCCCTGGTACTTCAGAATGTGATCTTATTTGGACGTAGAGTTGTTTCAGATGTAATTAACTAAGATGAAGTCATACTGAAGTAGAATAGACCCTTAATACAATATGGTTGGTATTCTTATAAGAGGGAGGAGAATTTGGAGACAAACACACCACAGAAAGATGCCATGTGAAGATGAAGGTAGAGATCAAGGTGATGGTTCTACATGCCAAGGCATGCTAAAGCTTGCTGGCATTCCACCACGGGCTGGGAAGAAGCAGGGAACAGATTATTCCTTACAGCTCTCAGAAGAAATCAATTCTGCTGACACCTTAGTCTTGGACTGCTAGTCTCCAGGACTATACGGCAATTAATTTCTACTGCTTAAGTTACCTCGTTTATGGTACTTTGTTATGGCGACCCTGGCAAACTAAACTTTTTTAAAAAGCTACTTTTATAGTTAATTGTAAAAAGATGCATATGCAAAGCAAGATGTTGAGAAAGAAAGTGGCTGCTACACTTGATCAATATGAGGGCATTAATAATTAGAAGGATTACTGTGTAGGATAGCTACTTTTTAGGGCTCTGGAGATCTTAATCAAAGAAAATAACAGGCATAGGTCACCTACTTGCTTGGTTAAAACATAGTGTTAAAGCCATAGTCAGTTTATCTCATGCAGCCATAAGGCAGACTGTACTGGAAATCAGGCCTAGGATCTTATTGTAAAACAGAGTTGCACCCATTAAAAAGTGGGCAAAAGACATGAATAGACACTTCTCAAAAGAAGATATACGGGCAGCCAACAGACACATGAAAAAGTGCTCACCTTACTAATCATCAGAGAAATGCAAATCAAAACCACATTGAGATACCACCTAACCCCAGTAAGAATGGCCATCATTAATAAAACAAACAACAGATGCTGGTGAGGATGCAGAGAAAAAGAAACGCTTCTACACTGGTGGTGGGAATGCAAACTAGTGCAACCTCTTTGGAAGGCAGTGTGATGATTTCTGAAAGAACTAGAAATTGGCCTTCCATATGACCCAGCAATCCCCTTATTAGGAATATGCCCAGAGGAACTTAAATCATTCTACAAAAAGGATACCTGCACCTGCATGTTTGTTGCAGCTCTATTCACAATAGCAAACACATGGAACCAACCATGCTGCCCATCGAAGCTGGACTAGATAAAAAAAAAATGTGGTACATATACACAATGGAATATTAGGCAGTCATAAAGAAGGACAAACATTTGAACTTCACAGCATCTTAGATGGATTTAGAGTCAAACATACTCAGTGGTCTATCGCAGAAACAAAGAACAGAGTACCATATGTTCTCACTCATCCACAAACCTTGAACAATTATCATAATACTATAAGAAAGGGATTTGCAGTAGTGGGAAACTGCCAGGGGTGGTGGGGTGGGATTGGCAGTTGAGGGAAACTGCCAGGGGAGGGAGAGGCACACCTCATCAAAAAGGGTAACTGCGTAATGAACATTTTTATACCCAACCATGAATTGTACCCCACATGTTTAAAATAAAATAAAACAAAACAAACAAAAACCAGAGTTGCAAAGAAGGCTAAATTCACAGCCTTGTCAGGTGTCCTATGCCAAAGTAAGATGCCTGATAGGGGAAGTAGGACCCTTAGACATTTCAGAAGACAAGTCTGAGAGTAGTAAGCCCCCAAAGTTCCTCTGAATACTCCTGGGCAGCAGAAGAAGCCCCTCCTCCCTTTGTTATAGGAGAACAGTATCCATTTATCTGATGTCTTAGTCTATTCAGGATGATATAACAAAATACTATAGACTGAATGGTTTATAAATAACGGAAATTTATTTCTCACAGTTCTAGAGGCTGGGAAGTCTGAGGTCAGAGTGACGGCATGGCTGGGGTCTGGAGGGCTCAGAAATAGTGGCTTCTAGCTATGTCCTCACATGGTGGAAGAGAAAAGACAGTTCTCTGGACCCTCTATTATAAGGGCACTAATCTCACTCATGAGAACCCATGACCTAATCACCTGCCAAAGGCTCCACCTCCTAATACCATCATATTGGTGATTAGATTATATTCTAATAAATAAATTTGGGGTGTGAGACACAGATATTCAAAGTAAAGTGCCTGGATACCATTCAATAACATTGGCTGAGAAGAAGCCACATGAGATGATATTTGCCCTTTTCAAGCTATGTCACTACCACTCTCCCATACCTGTGGCCCAATATAAGGATAGAGTCTCAACACAGCCTCAAGGGGCAAGTAAAAGCCCCCCCCCCCTTTTTTTTTTTTTTAGAAAAACAAAGACTATAAGATAAATAAATGATGAAACTTGTTACTCTATGTCAACAGGAATTGGGAGAATATATACTGGTGTGGATCTTTAAGTGTCGGCATGGGATTGTGGAATAGGTATCTAAATGTAAAAGAAATCCATTGACATGGTGGGCACTCAGCAATGACTCAGAATTCAGTGCTGTGGAAGGTCACTTGGGGGTTGGTTCTGGTATTTTGTTGGGATGATTTATTGAAGCTTGATCATGATAACAACCTATGATAAAGCAGAAAGGCCAGAACTTCTTTGGAATCTTATTGAGAAAGGTGAGAAAAGGCTCAGGGAGGTGGAAGTGTCAGAGTGGTTTTGACTATGGTCACTGGGAGGGGCTCAGAAATAAAAGGGAGTATTCTGTCTTTACTCAGGCAATAAGGAATGAGATAAGGAGAGAAAGATGCCAAAAATCTTTGAGAAGCTTATTGGTTGGTGGCTACTCTCTACAGACTGTGATGGATAGTCAGATATGCCATGGAACTAGGTTCCCTATTATCTGCAGGGATGTGGGGATTCCATAATGTTAGGGACCAGGTTACAATACTTAAAAATCAGACATGACAAATTTAATTACAGAATTAGAAAAAAAGGTAGCAAGGCAATTGTGACAATCAGCATTTTTTTTTTCCTACAGGATTCTGTGCAATGGCCAACCAATCATGAAGAATGAGACAGAGGAACAGCTAAGGTATTGCTAAAATTTGTATATTAAAAATAAAAATAAAAAGGGAGTGGAAGGTAGAAATTGGTTCTACAGTGGAAAATTAAGGCCCCTCATCCAGTTTACAAATACATTTCAGCTTATAGATCTAGGTCCCATTGACTGAAGATGAGGTCAGATTCCTCAAGAAAGATATCACACCACCAACACCACAGATATATCTAGAAAATCTTCCTTTGTACTTTTAGCAAAGGACATGCACCCATTAACTAGAGAACAGTGAAAGAGGAATCAAACATTTTGCAAAAATATTAGATTTATCATTTTATGTGAAGTGCCACCATGGTCACACAGATAGAATGGGATATTTTGGAAAGCAGTTGATAATTGGATGGCTGGTTCAAGACTGTCTCATAGTGAGTCCTGTGGGTCCATAGATCCAACCTGTGGTTATTTCCTCATTCCTGTAATTTATAATTGGGATAGATATGCTTAGCTGCTGGTAAAACTCTATCATTTTTTCTCTGATTTGCAGAGTAAAGTCCATTATGTTAGGAAGGGCCAAGTAGAAGTCCCTGTGATTGCACCCACCCCTCAGACAACACAGTGCATCAGAAGCAATATTGCATCCCAAGAAGGACTGCTGAGATGAGTACCCTTGTTAAAAGCTTAAAGGACACAGGATAATGATTTCTATTCTATCACTGCTCAGTTAACCTGTCTGACCTTTGGAATAACCTGATCAATCATGACAGATAACATGAAAGAATCACTATAAACTTGGAACCCCAAATGCAGTAACTGTGTCATGTGTAGAGTCTTTACTGCAGTAGATCAACCTACCCTCTGGTACTTGGTATGCAATAGTTGCGTCAACCAATAGTTGATATTGGTATCAACTACTGATTTGAATACTTTCTATTAGGTCCTCATTGATATGTGCCCTTTACTTTTTTGCACAGGGTTATACAGTTCTCCTGCTTTCTGTAATAATACAGGGATCTGGATAAATTTGCCAGTCTTTAGATTGTCATGTGGCTTGTCTATGTAGATGACATCATGCTAACTGGACCTGGTGAGTAAGAGGTGACAAGTTACCTAGATGCTTCCATAAAACACATGTGTGACAGAGAGGAAAAAATCTAAACCCAGGAAGATTGAGGCCTGATACATCAGTGAGGTGTTCAGGGGCCCAGTGGTCTGGCACATGTTGGGAAAATCCTTGAGAAAGGACTTGCTCCTCTTATCACTAAGAAGAATGCACTTTGCACCGCTTATCACTAAGAAGCCCAGTAGCTGGTGAATCTTTTTGGATTTGAAAGGCAGCATATGTAACATATTTAGCAGGGTGATTTGGAAAGCTGCCAGCTTATAATAGGGCACAGTACAAAAATGGCCTCTGTTGTAGGTGCAGCCTGTAGCACAAGCTGCCCTAACACTTGGACCATATGACCCAGAAGTTCTAATAGTGCTGAAATTAATCAAAGTGGTGAAGAAGGATGCTCCAGGAGAAGAGGATCAGTGCAGACCTTTAGGGATCTTGAGCAGGGTCATTTCTTCTTTTTAAAAATAGTGCCTTGTATATTTCAGAACCCTGGTAGTGACTGAGTGGCTGATCATGGAACAACACATGAGAATGGGGCCAGAACAACCCATCATGAATTGAGTGTTTTTGTATCTCAGACATCGTAATGTTGAGTGGGCACATAAGTTAGGAAGCTGTACATTTAGGACTGAATCTGAACAGGTCCAAAAACACAAATGAAATTCATGGAGCTCAGATCTAGGTCACCTACATCTGAGGTACCAATGCCTCTCCTTTAATTTATACCCATGACCTATGGGGTTTCCTTATGACCAATTAATGATTAAAGGACAACCTTGCCCGGTTTTATAGATGAGTTGGTGAGTTATGTTGGTGCTATCCAGAAATGGACTGCTTTTCCATAACAACATCACTTAGCAGTCATTCTGAAAGAATATTTTTATGGGAAATCCTCACAATGGGCAGAAAAATGAGCAGTCCACTTTGGAGAAAATTTGAGTGGATCTACAGGCATAGCCAGTGGTCACTCGATTTATTCGGTAGACTAGAGACTTGGCAGGAACACTACCATAACAACACGGACAAAATGTCTGGGAGTGGGTCTCTGAGGATGGGCATAAAACAAATAAACCTTTGTTTCTCATGTTCATCAGGAAGCATCACCTCAGCAGAGGTCATGTGAATAAGTGGCCCTGCTCTGTAGCTATCATCCAACACTGGCCTTAGTACCCACTACTTCTCTATTAGGCCTATAAACAGAGTGGCCATGGGGTAGAGCTAGAGTATAAAAATGAGTTCAACAAGAAGGCTTTCCTCTTGCAAAACTTAATCTAGCTACTGGTACTATGGAATGCGCAGTTCACCAGAGGCAATGACAAATAGTTAGTCTTGGATTGGCACCAGTTTTTAGAGAGAATAGTCAACCCATATAGTGGCAGGTCAGTTACTTTGAATCTCTTCTATCTTGAAGGGAGCAAATCATACTTACCAGAAGCAATAATAGATTGAAGAATGTGAATTTGTCAATATTTGACCATTTTTGTCCTTTGTGAATGACAATTTGATGTGGTTCAACCAAATACATGATTCTGCATGTGGACAGAACAATGCTCCTTTCTCCCCAAAACATAGACATATCCCAATTCCCCAAACTTGTGAATGTGCTAGGTTACAAGGCAAAGGGGAATTAAGGCTGCAGATGGAATGAAACTTGCTAATTAGCTGACCTTAAGATAGACAGAGTATTCTGGATCCAGCTGGCCTGGTGCTGATTATTAGAGTCTTTGAAAGTGAAAAAGAGAATTTGAAGAAAGAACCAGAGAGATTGTGAGAAGGACTCTCCTCAACATTAATTACATTGACTATGGAGGAGGCCAAAGAATGTGGGATGCCTCTAGAAGCTGAAAAAGGCAAGAAAACAGATTCTTCCCCTAGAGAATTTCAGAAAAGAATGTACTTTTCTCATACTGTGATCTTTGCCTGGTGAGATCCATATTGGAACTCCACTCCATAGAACTGTAAGATAATTAATTTGTGTTGTTTTAAACCAGTAAATTGTGATAATTTGTCATAGCTTCAACAGAAAATGAATGTAGTGGGTTTGTTTTTCCTGCCTGCAGCATCCATACCAGCCTTACATCCCAAGACTTTACAGAAAGCTATATCCATTGACTTGGTTTCCCACACATTGCCTTGGACCAAGAGATCCATTGTTTGGCAAAGGAAGTACAACATTGGTCTCATTCCCATGGAATTCATATGTGTTCCTCATAACTCAGAAGTAGACAACTTGATAAGATGTGGAACAGTCTCAGCTAAAGCTCTGGCTCAGAGCTTTGGGAGGTTAGGGCAGTATATGTGCTACACCTACAGCCTGAATATAGAACTGTGTCCCTGAGAGTAACAATACTTCAGATGAAGAATGAAGAGATAAAAGTAGGATTTTTTTTATTCTCACTACATTTTCATTCTCCTACTTGCCTATTATCTTAGAAAACGTAGGCTTTACTTTGTTGGAATTGAAAATTATAAACACTGCTTGGCTACTTTGGGATTTCCATACCAGTCAATCGCCAGGCAAAAAGGCTTTACTCTGCAGACTAGGATAACTGGATCCTGACTACTCTCAGAAGCTAGGCATTCTATTACACAGTGGGCACAGGTTGTGAGGATTCATTGGGTCTTCCTTTGGTGCTTTTCTGTGCTATGATATTTGTAAACAGGCAGTTGTAGCAATTACAGCTTGACAAGGACAAGGAAACTAAGAACTCAGACCCTTTCTTAAAGAAGGTCTGAGTCAACCCACTGGAATGAAATCCAGATCAGCTGGATGTAGAGAATCTAGACTGAGTAGGGTAAGGGTAAAATAATAAATGCCAATATGGTCAAAGGATCAGCTAGAGCAGTTGGGAATATAGGTTGGGTTTCTAACCCTTTTTAAGTTGTTTTAGAATGGCAATTGACACAATCTTGGAAGACTGAATTTTTACTTTCCCTCTTGGGAAGAAGTGAGGGCATT
This sequence comes from Tarsius wallacei, assembly GCA_963574415.1. Taxonomy (NCBI): domain Eukaryota; kingdom Metazoa; phylum Chordata; class Mammalia; order Primates; family Tarsiidae; genus Tarsius; species Tarsius wallacei. The sequence continues at coordinate 23,082 of CAUYQG010171906.1, read as the reverse complement.
TTATTTAAATATAAGATCCATATATTGTCAGAGAGTATGAGCAGAACTGAGTAACTGAGTAACTGAGTGGATTTTATCAGATTCAGTTTATGCATCATCTTACTTCAGCCTGTAGCCCTTGCCTCCCCATCTCAACCTCATTTTCCTTACTTTCTGTACAAGTTGGACCCCGCAACTTCTTACACCATGCTGGGTTGCAACCTCAGTCAACCCATTTCCTAATACCTTCAACTGTTTACACTTTCTCCAGGGGGGCTCAGACAATCTTCATCTCACTCACCACAATGTGATATGGGAGACCTTGCAGTTCAGTGCTTAGGTCCTGCTTGGGTGGATACCTGGGGGCTCCGATTTCTTTAGCAGTAGTGCAGGAGGACCCAGTAACCAAGATGGAAGCGTGGGAAAAACAAAGGCCCAATGGGTGGACTTTGACCAACAAGAAATGGAAGACAGATTGGCAGATAATCTGCTTACTCTTCCTCTCCCACAGATTTTTTACTAGGAGTACTTGCATTCTGCCTTGTGGAACTGATGCTTTGTCGAGACTACCTTGAGAAACTGTGGCCAGAACATCTTATTTATGCTTTCCCTCCTCTGCTTCATTCTTTTGTTCCTTCACTCTTCCCCTCAGTAAAGAGTTAGCACCGACGCTGAGCTTAAGCTCTGATTTTTAGAAAACCTGAGTTAAGATAATGTGTTTGTCATGCTGAAGACTTGAGCCACAGAAGTCACAATGCAGATCATAAAGGAGGTAGGTACATGTGTGAGACAATTAGGGAGAAGAATTTTCTGTATTTGTTATTGCATGGGATTGGAATTAGAGATGTGAATGAGAGACAGTTCTGAAAACTTTGAAGTTTGTAGCATTGGCAACTGCTGAAATGATGCATTCACTGAGATTTCAAAAGTTAAATGTTTGGAGAGAAAGTAATGAGCTGAATTTTGAATATATTCTCTTTGAGGTAGCTGTGGGACATCCAGGTGTTGAAGTCTAGGAGGAAGTCGGGAATGTGTACTTGGAGCTAAGGTGGCGACTTTAGTAAATGGAAGGTTGAGGCCAGCTCACTACAGTGTAAATTTTTTATACACAGATATTTTTTACAGCCACATTTCTGGCAGACATGTAGGTGTGTTTCAGCAGTGAATGTAACACCTTTTGGAAAATAAATCATCCAATAGCATTTATTTGAATGTCCCTTGCCCTAAAACATTTTAACACTCCTGTCATTTATTTCTTCCAAATCATCTATCATTTATCCTTTCCTGGCGAAGACCACATTTATTCACAGAACTGGCTATGACATGGCATGCATGGATAAGGCTGCTCTGTCTCAGGAAGTATCTCTTCTACTGCCTTATTTAAACCTGACTTTCACAATTAGTGGCTCTACTGTAGAAAGATGTCATTCATTAAAACTGTGTAGAGCTTAAGTGGGTTTGGAGAGACTCTGAGTGAAGATTTTGATTGTAAGAAGAGATATGTGTGTGTGTGTGTGTGTGTGTGTGTGTGTGTGTGTGTGTGTGCGTGCTTGTCCTGTGTGCAGTGGAGGGAGGGGGTACGGGAAGATGTCACCAATGGTATAAAAGAGAATGTGTTCTATTTAGAGGTTAAAAACTGAGACTCTTGTGTCAGTGACCTGATTTCAATGCCCCCTGTGTGTTCCCTTGTTCTATCACCTTGGAAAAGTTACTTTACTGAGATTCAGTTTCACTACATTCATCAAATTGGGCATAATCATAGTAAATGCCTGTAGAGATGTTGTATGAATTAAATGAGACAATGGATGAAGGGTACTTAGTTTAGAGTAGATGGCAAAAAATTACTAATAATTTTTAAAGGTATGACTTGTGATTCCAAAGACAAACATTACCTGTATATTTTTGTCCAAAGAAAGTGTTTTTGATAATATATAATCATTTATAAGTAAATTTAGACTCAGAATCCAATTATTTTCTCTTAATTCATTTATTTTCTAATTTAAATATACAGATTGGTTTCAAGTCCTCTCTCCTCCAACTCTACCTCCATGGAGTTCTGATCTACTTGCCTCACTTCTTGGTTCACTAGGAAAGCAGCTTCTCAGTGTCAGTGTGCTCCCCCACTTACCTGGAGGGTGTACTTTTTGCTTTTCCTGTAAAATATCTCTTGAATAGTCTACTTCTCATCATCTACATGGCTTTGACAATGGCAGTGGCCTCCTGTCAGAATTTCTACTTTCACTTTATTTTCTACAATCAATTCTCCCATCAGCCCAGAGACCATATTTAGAACCCTTCAATTTATTCCTGAGGTAGGGGGTTGGGTACATTTTTTTTTTGCTTTGCTTTTATTATTATCTTTAACTGACACATACTAATTGTGCATATTTATGGGGTGTGATATTTTAATATGTGTATATAATGTGTAATGAGCAAATCAGGATAATTAGCATATCCATCACCTCAAACATTTATCATTTCTGTGTTGTGAACATTCAAAATCCTTTCTTCTAGCTATTTAAAAATATGCAGGCTATTGTTGTCAATTGTGTTACAACTAGAGCTATAGAACACTAGAACTTATTCCTCTAATCTAGGGGCAATTATGTATCCATTAATCAACCTCTGGCTGTCCCCCTGTTCCCTTAACTTTCCCAGTATATTCACTATTCGACTCTCTACTTCTATGAGATTCACTTTTTTTTAGCATCCACGGATGAGTAAAATTATACAATATGTTTCTCTGTTCCTAGCTCATTTAACTTAATATAACATCTCCAAGATCATCTATGTTGCTGAGAATGATGAGATTTCATTTTTTATGGCTGAATAGTATTCCATTATGTATAAATAACACATTTTCTTTACCCATTCATCCATTGATGGGCACTTTGGTTGATTTCATACCTGGGCTATTGTCAACAGTACTGCAATAAACATGAGGGTGCAAATATTTTTTCAACATACTGATTTTATTTCCTTTGGATAATTTTCCAGTAATGGAATTGTTGAATCATATAGTAGTTCTATTTTTAGTTTCTTAAAGACCCTCCATGCTATTTTCCATAATATATACAACAATTCTCATTTCTTCACATCTTTGCCAGTATTTGCCACTTTTTGTCTTTTTGATAATAATCATTTATTTTGGGTGAGATGATATCTCATTGTAGTTTTAATTTGCATTTCTCTGATGATTAGTTTTTTATATACATGTTGGCCATTTGTATATCTTTTTACAAGAGATGCATATTCAGCTTATTTGCTCATTTTAAAAATCAGATTGTCTTTTTATTTTACTGTTGAGTTGTCTGAGTTCTTTGTATATTCTGGACATGAGTCCCTTTTTGGATGAGTAGTTTGCAGATACTTTCTCCTATTCGGTCATTGTCTTTTCACTCTGTTGATTATTTACTTTGCTGTGCAGAGACTTTTCAGTTTGATATAATTTCATTTGTCTATTTTTGTTTTTGTTGCCTGTGATTTCAAGGTCTTCTCTATAAAGTCTTTGCTCAGACCAATGTTCTGAAGTGTTTTCCCTATGTCTTCTCCTAGTAGTTTTATAGTTTGAGGTCTTGTTTTCAAATCTTTAATCCATTTTTATTTGATTTTTATATATGGTGAGAGATAGGACTTCAGTTTCATTCTTCTACATAGGGATACCCAGTTTTAATGAATTTCTGTTTTGATTAGAGTAAGAGTCAAACTCCACATCATGATCTCTAAGACCTCACATGAGTAGATTCCTGCCATGTCTCTCATCTTTATTCCAGTCTTCAAAACATCAAGCCCTTTCTTTTTCTTTCTTGGGTATTTTCACTCGTATCATCAGCCGGAAATGTTCTCTCCCCACTCATGATGTGTCAGAATCATTCACAAATATCTTTCTTCTGTGAATTGCTGTCATAAAAATATTTTCATTTTCATCACAGATCTTGTATCACAATTTTTAACTATCTTGTTTATTTATTATTGCATTTGTACTCTCTTCTATAAAAGCTTCATGAAGCCAAGCACCTTATTTTAACTATCTTGTTTATTTATGATTGTATTTGTACTCTCTTCTATAAGAGCTTCATGAAGCCAGATGCCTTATTTCTATCTTGTTTATCTTTATATCACCCGTGTTAACAACAACAACAAAAAACCTGGCATAGAGTAGACATTCAATAAATACTATTTGTTTAGTGAATGAATGAATGAACACAAGGACATATTATTGCCTATCCACAGCTGTATGGTTAACAGTGTCAGTGAATGAGGTAGCAAACAAGACTACCCACATGACAACAATAGACAAGATGGCTGTGTGCCTATGAGTAGTTGAAAAGAAGTAAATATGAAGGTTTTAACAATTAAGAAAGCCTGTGTATAATAATAGCAAACATATTGGGTTTTGTTTATTTGTTTGCCAGGGATTGTTTTAAGAAATTTAGCCATATCAACTCATTTAATTCTCACTACAAGCTTAAGAAGTAGAAACCATTATTAGCATTCTGTTTTATAGTGACTGAGAAAACAGTAAGGAGTTGAGTACATTGTTGTTCAAGATCACATGGCTAGCAAATGTCAGGGCAGGCATGAATCCCTTCATCATGTTCATCATGTGGTCCTTGTTCCTTGCTGATAAAAACAATGGTCGTATCTTATGAATGTTTGTATTTACTTGGCACTTAATTCATTGCCTTACCTGTGATCATCATCCTTTAAATTGACTGAGATATTGCAGTCCCTGAGAATGTCAGCAGGATAGGTAAGAAAAGAAAGGTTCTAAACTAGACATAAAAATTAACAAGCTAGTTGAGAAAATGTTCTACAGATTGGCAGAAAAAAGTAATAAAGATTAAATAAAAACACTGAACATGGTGATAGTAAATACAAACAACAGAATTTTTATGGAATCCATAAAAATAAAAACTAGGGTAAGAATGAATGTGTTTCCAGGGAAGAGTGGCATTCAAAAGAAAGAGGGTAAGTTGACTAGGGAACACATATACATGATTAAATTGGCAAACATAACCTTTCAGTAGAGAGGAATCACTCACCAGTCATCACAGCTTGACAAAAATATCATCTCTTGTGGCCATGCAGTTTCTATTTCTCTGATTCCATATTTACCAAGCAACCTTCAAATTTAAATTCAATTTCCCAGTATTTTCTGACCTGGATAAGAAAACTCTAAGAAACAACAAACAGAACACAAACAATCCATGTGTTTTAATGCAAGAATTCTCATGGAAAATTATTAAGTTCATTTTCTATTAACAATTCAAGCAATACTGCTTGAGTATTTAATCTGCAAGAAATTCTTCCAGGCTGTGGGGGTGGTACAAAAATTAGTGGTACATCATCCCTGTCCTCAGCTTGTTTACAAAATTACAAGGTGAAACTGTGCTTTAGTATAATTGTGGGCCTTATTATCATCCGGAGATGCTGACCATTAAATTCCTTGACCTGTAGCAGTGGAGGACCAAATCCTAGCCCCACATTGCCTTGGAGTAACGTCTTTACCCAAAATACCCACATTTCCAGAAAGGGCATAACTCTCTTTCACAGTATATAATCGCTTGGCACTTGCTCAACCTTAATTCCTATTTCTCCTCTCTCTTGTGAACTGGTATTGACCCAGTGAACCAGGAATGAATATTTACCCAACCAGAAATTAAAATACTGCTTGACCTCTCATGATACTGACACCAAATGTTGGTGCCCTAACTCTCTTTTTAGCTGTGGCTTTGGAAAAACTTAAGAGAAAAAGACTGTGTAATCTTGGCAATAACTTGAAAGATTTTTGTTATTTACATAAGCAACAAAAAGTCACAGAAGAATGAAGCATTTTTAATAAATTTATTTTATATTACAAGTATTCATAAGTATAATATAAATTTATATTCATACATTTATATTTAATAACATAAATTTAACAAATGCTTTATTTAAAGAATAAAGCCTGTTTTAAGCCTCTTTATTTTCAGTCAAGAAATGTCATTTGATGTATCTCTCTCCCTCTCTCATACACACACACACACACACACACACACACACACACACACACGCATACACATATACACACATGCCACCTTCTCCCAACATATCATTATATAATTTTCAAAATTATCATTCCCCTAGCACAGACTAGAACCACACATATCATCTGGGATGAGGATGGGAGACAGGAACATGGAGGCAACATTATCTGGAAAGACTTGATTGAATTTGTTTGCCGCTGCAGGCTTCACTCTTTGTCCTATTGTTGGCTCCTAGCACCTTATGATCTTCAGCATTGCCCCATAAGCTTTGGTGCATGGGCTCTCCCCAGGCTAGTGTTAAAGATTGGCACAAACTTACTTAAAAATTACATAGGTTTTACATTACAAGTAGGGTAAAGATCACACACTTTCTAAGAGAGTGGAGTTTATTGTAGGGTGACTGTTGAACAGATAAGGAATACAGGTTGGATGGCTATAACACTGCTGTGTACTTTTGTAACTATTGCCTCAGCCCCTGTACTTGCTAGGCAAGGCCACAAATACTTGTCCAGTACTGACTGAAATCAGTCTAAACTAAACAAGAGTCTTTTTTTCATCCGCCCCTTCTTTTCTCCTCCATGCTATTACTTTTTCATAGTTAATGTCTATGTGGAACTAACTCACTGCACTGTTTTTCCATTCGTACTCCCCAAAGTCTCCTCTGGAGTCATAAAACCATGAATAAGAGGAATTAGCAAACAGAAAGCCTATGATTTTAGAGTATCTGGAGTAAATGGGAATATAATTAGGCTGGTGCTGGTTTACAATTAGGAAAGGGATTATATCTGCCTTTACTCTCCGTCTACGAAGGTAACCTGGAGAAATATGACTAATTTGGAGGAGAATTATCATGTTAGCCCATAGCTCTAGGTCAGCCTCTCTCTCCCAGCTGTGGTAACCCTACAGGCCCCTTCTTAAAGAGAAAGCACTGGCTACCACCCCTGCTGCTTTATAAATGCTCTCTCCAACCTGAAGGGATTGTGCTCACAGCATAGTGCAATTTTCATTTAGAAATGGGCTTCCAATTGTGTAGACACACCTTAATAGCTAAGCCCTACCTTTTAAGTCAGATATTCATACAGGTGTTAAGTACTGAAGGGGGAAAAAAAACCCTAACAAGTAAATGAAGAAAAGCTTCAGTCTAAGTCCTCATACCCTGTAATTCTAAGGTTTATTAATATTGTTGCTATTCTTTTATTTTATTTCATTTTTCTTCACCCCAGGCGAGGAAGTCACATTATATGCAAATAATGAGAATGCTGATAGATATAGGTTTGGCTTTTTAGAATTATAGAAAAATGTCTAATGTTGTTTTTCTTTCTAAGGCTCCCACTGCTGTGCTTTCCCTTTATTGTCAGGTGTGCCATTTGGAAGTATTCAGTTACATTTATTTAAATGCTTTATTTTATCAGCCTCTGCTGAGAATATATTTGGCACTTTATTTTACTTATTGGTTTATCTGATGAGTTGTTTCTCAGTTGTCTAAGGGAATATGTGTACTGATAACTGCAGCAGGTGTTTAAGCGTTTGGCAGGGGTTGCCACTTGGAAGAAAACCAACCCAGCTTGGGCCACATCTTGTGGTAGTAAATTTCAGCTCCACTGTAGGTTTCTCCTGCTCATTGCTGATCTGCATGTCAGGAACAACACCTATGAGGGTCTGTTGGGTTAGATGACTGCTGCCCTCAGAAAAATTTAATAAATCAGTTCCCATTATAAAATCAGTCTGGAGACAATTGCTCATCTATTTCTCTCTCTTTCCTCTCTGTTTTTTCCTAAGCCTTTTCATGCAAAAGGGAATTACGTCATAAACCTGCTGTGTGCAATTAATATGTGATGCTGCATTTGCCTTTTTCTGGATACCTTTTTATGTCTCATGATTAGCTTTCACTAACAGCAGAAGTAGGAGAGAAATGTCAGGACAGAGAAACTACTCAAAAGGCTTTATGTGACAAACCATATTGTCAAACATTAACAGGAAAAAAAACACTCTTGCAGAATGGTGGCAACTCAGAGAGCGAAAGCACTGATGGCCGTGATAGATAACGTGATACATTTAACTTCCTTTAAGTTCTTTCTTCACGGGCTGTTGTTCTGCCAAGTATATCCTGGACTGTTATTTGGGTAAATTGATAGTTTTTAGGGTCAGAAAATTTTCCTTAGTAGTCTCAGTGTGCTCTTTCTACATTTCATAGAATTACTTTTATTTTAGCTTTCATTCTATAGTCTTTTCATTTGACCTATTGGGAAACTGTAATCTTGCTTCATTCTAAACTTTGGTTGTCACTAATGATGTTTGCAGACCTGTCAAAGATTGACTCTACTTTAAATTGCACCACCCTACCTAAAATAACCAGGAAGTAAACTGCCACCTGAAACATACATCTTATTCTGTTCAAAAAACAGTGCCTACATGTTTCTAAATTACAATGTTTCTAGTTATTCTCAAATTATACTAAAAAAAAAAAATCCCAGTGTAGTATTTCCAAAGTTTGTAAAACCATAAAATTCACCTTATTGTAAATACTGATCTAGCCTTGAACTAGACTGTTTTGAATCAGAATCTCCAGGTGGAAATTCCAGAAAACTGTAATTTTGGAACTCTTATACTATCAGGCAAGTTTGGGAAACTCCTCTTTGTATCTATGAGCTATCTGGTATAGGTAGGGGAAAGAGAATGGTCTATGAAGACAGGAACACATCGGGTTGAGTCTCTGCCTTATCATTTACTAATTATGTAAATTTGAATAATTAACTTCTCTGAGCTTCACTTTTTCTGACCTGTAGATTAGGGATAATACTGACAGGACCTAGTATTAAAAAATACTAGGTCAGTATGGCATGGAAGCAACCAATCAGAATCAACACTGGTCAGAGCATCATGCTAAGTATCAAGCATTTAATTGCTGGATTTTGGGGGAACCAGGTGAGGGGTACTTGGGAGACAGGGACAGTGGCTATTTACTAACCTGTGAGAAAATACTGCAATACTTTCACGGCTGGGAATGCTATATTCATATGCTCAACATCTGACTATCAGCCTTGCATAAGTGAAAAGGTGGTTGTACATGTTAAGATAAGGATTAAAAGCACAGTGACTAAGTTGGTATTTAACAAATTGAAGTTACTATTATTATTCATGATTTTATTATTTACATAGCACCTGCTACACCCGGGATATAGAGCTGAACAGACCAAGAAGTCCAGGACCAAGAGTTCCTAGACAACCCCAGAACTTCTGAAAGAGAATTGTTATCAGAGTATTAATCTAACGATGGGAGAACAAGGATGTGAGTATAGAAAGGGAATTGGAAATTGGAAGGTTACTCACAAAGACCAGGTATGATATGAACCAAGGTTAGAGTAAAGCTCATATATCTCCTTAAACACAGATGGAACATGTAGTTATTTGGGGGCATATGGGGTGAACAACTGGCAGGGTTCATAAGGGATAAGTATTCAGATATTCAGTAGTTGATGTAAAGAACCTAGATGTAGAGATAGGGAGAAAATTAGATGTCTTAGTCAGTTTGAGTTAGTTACTATAACAAATACCATAAACTGGATGGCATAAACAACAAACATTTGTTCTTCAGTTATGGAGACCGATAAGTCCAAAATTAAGGTACCAGCTGATTCAGTTCATGGTAAGGGCTAACTTCTTGGTTTTCAGATGGATGCCTTCTTGTGGAACATTCTCACATTGTGAAGAGATAAGTCATTAAATCTCCACCTTTGTGACCTAATTACCTCCATCCCATCTACCATCACACTAAATATTAGGCTTCAATATATGAATTTTGGTGGGATGTAACATTCATTCCATGGCATTAGGTCTAGGTAACAAAGGTGGCTCAGGGCCAGGTCCCAGCTTTGGGGAAACTTGGTTGCACTAGTCACAGTGTCATGATAGAAAACAAATTGGTTGTTATGGGGATTAAACTTCTAAATATGAACCCTTAAATTACCTATACTTGAGGACTAGGCTGATATCACTGTATGGGGCAAGTCTTAGCCTGTAGATGAAGAGTAAGCACACATTTTCCCAATTACTACTCTGATCTATATGAGAGGAGCCAAGCAAAGCCTAGAGGATATTGGGAAATAAATGGGTGAGAGACTAAGACAATGATTCTCAGAGGAGCTGGCCTGGAAAGCAGAAGTCAGTATACATGGAAAACGTCCTCTGGGAACATGTCAGTTATTTTCTTCCCATACTCACTTGCTTTTTCTGCCTCTAACCCATTTCTTGCACTCATTGACATGTGCTCCCCCAGTCATGTAACTGTGTGGAAGCATATCTGCATTGCCCCAGGAAAGGATTATATACATTTATTAAATGGAAACAGAGCTAATTGTAGAAAACTTAACTTTAAAAAAAATTGAAACTACTACTCAAGGTAGTGAGTGACAGCAGTGTAGCCGGCAAACCTGTCATTGAACCACTGCTGGAAGGAAAAGGGATCCAGCTGCTGGCACCTCTGGTGCCAACATTGAGAAAACTTCATGTTTTGTAACCCACAGCAGTATTGATTATTCTCTGCTGCCTTCTGTGGGAACCAGAAATAATTGTAGCAAGAAGGCTGGCCAGGGGCAAGAAGAAAAAGGAGTTTCCAAGTAGCTCAGGAAGCACTAGGGAGGGAAGCATCTATTGACTGGGACCTCTGGGTCCCAGACTACCTTTTGAAACTTGCCTCTTCTTCCATATAGCTCTGGCCAATGTTGATGAGGAGAAATTGGGACATTTCTTCATTTCATTATCAGTAAACTCCGAAGGGAGGTCTTACCAAACTGCCTCCTGGTTGCTCTCATTCCTAACCGTTGAGCTGGTGATTAGAGTTACTTGTAAGGTGGGTACCTTGCACTCACTGACTGAAATAATGCATATTTATTTATATCTTTAAATAAGTTTCTTTAGGGACCTTCTGTTCTAAGAACTGTCACAGTTAAGCTGAAGAGGGTAGGTTCTGGTTGGAAAGACTGTTTCTGTTTCTTAAGTTTAAATTAAATCCTTGACATTATAAAACATTACAGATACATTACCATTGTCGATTGTGTCCTGTTCATATGTTTTTGCTATTGCATTATTCAGAATTAAGTTAAAAATTCTTTTTTATTGTGTTTGAATGTTTCTAGGATATGGACAGATCAATATTTCTAGCCTGTGCACACATTCTACCTGAGGGCTGTGAGTCATATTTGCTTTGAAAGAAATAGCACTTAAGGACTGTCAGTCAAGTCAGTTGTAAGAAACATAGAACTCTTTAAGAATTACTCTCCCTCCTCCTCACATCTAAATATAGCTAGCTAGTTGGAGTGTCTAAGAAAGACAGCTAAGCTGTATTTTTAAATGGTACAATTGCAATTAATCAATGCAAATAAAAAGTTTAAGGTCTTTTTGCCTATATATCAAATATATAACTTTCATTAAATTAAAAATAATATAACAGTACGAGTAATGAATATGTGTAAGGAAATGTCCCAGGTTCTGAAGGTCATTTGTATATCAGTATTATAGTGTTTTACTTTTGTGGATCCCTGTACTGTGGTTGAGAGAGCACTGAGCAGGATGTCTGAAGATGGGATTTGTAATATCCATTTGGTCATTGCTTAGCAATATCATCTGGAAAAAACTATTGCCTTCATCTTTTCCTTCCCAATGTCTGAATTTCCTTTTAGAGTACGGATGTAGAACTACACATTAAGACTTGCACTCCTGTCTGTGAAACACAGAGAGATGCTATTTCTTTAAAAAAAAAAAAAAGAATTAACTGTATATTTTAAAATATGTTTGCTGTGTCTCTGTGAAAAGTTGGAGTTAATATCAATACAGTTTGATATAGAAGAAGTCCTCCTTTAACACTAAAACTGACTTGCCTAATTAAGATCTGTTTACTGTTCCTGGAAGTAAATAAAAGCAAAATTGTTCCTCTTGTATCTAATAAACTAATAACATAACAGCTATTTATTCAGTGACTGTATATCTTAGGCTCATCCCTGAGCTAGGTGTGTATATATTTGATCTTCTCTCAGTATGAGCTTGCATTCACCTATCACATAATTTATATTTACAAAGTGATATTTGGATTCTTCTGGCACATTATTGCCAGGAGTGCTAATAAAGGAGCCATACTGTGCCCTAATATCCCTGATTATATTTGTATCAGTGTCTACAGAGGTTGTATCAGCGGATGGAACAATGGACTGTACCATTAAATTAGCACAATTTTGCAGCATTGCCTGGCAGAAGCTCACACTTAATCCAAGAGGTTATTCAACCCTATCCAATATGATTACTCTATAAATATTTGCCCAAGCTCAGCACCAGCCGTTATATCACTAATCACATACAGGTTTGTTATAGTAAAGACCCCCAGTGTCAGCAATTTGAAAAACAAAGCTAATTAGTTTTGATTTAGGGATGGGAAGGCTTATTAAGTTGAAAGCGAACAGTTTGCATAGTATAGTGGCTATTTAGAGCACATATGAATATGAAGGAGATTTATTGCTGTTTGCATAGGATTTTGAGAAGAAATAGAAAGACTACTAAGCTAGTAATTCAGAGATATGTGACAGCCAGTGGCAACAACCGGTGATGGCTAGGAGGCAGGGGACAATAGAAACACCTCCTTAAAAGCACTACACCAAATAAACAGACATCTAAGTAAACAGTGTATTTGTAACCAGCTTTAGGACAAGTCCCTCATTTTCCTTTCCAAACAGAGAACTACCCCTAAACTCCTCCAATAGAGAATTCTGGGACCAACACTAATATTGGTCCACTATATTGGTTTGGAGGGTGGGTGGCAAAGATGTCCCTTATACCTACATCTCTTAGCCACCAGTCTACCGTGACTCTTGAGTTTGTTTTATTCTTATGTCCGTGGCCTTTAAAAATGGTTTTAAATTGCAAAGATTTTACTTAGTAATATATAACCTTATCAGCATCAAATAGTAAAGTACAATTTATTTTAGTTTTTGAAAATCAATATCACATTCCATGAAAAGACATTTACTCTGAGTCATAAGGAAGAGAACTAAGATTAACTGAGCCCTTAGCTTGTGCCAAGCACTGTACTACCCTCTTTAAATATGCTATCACTTAATTTAATACTCATAACAATCTTATTTGGTAGAGTCTGTTATTTCCTCCTTAGAGATGAAGAAACTGGGACCCAGTGGAGTCAAATAACCCAGCTGAGGTTATCTCACACTGACTCCCATTGAGAGCTGGATTCTTCCTCTTTTAGTTGAGACCTTGGATAAATTGTTTTCCCTGTCTATGTCACTTGCATCCTCTGTGAAGTGAGAGGCATAGATATGATCACTGGTCTCTCAACTTTTTTTATGGTACTATTTTATTAGTAAAAAAAAAAATCTTTGAGTGTGTACCCTTTTATATATGCTTATTTTGAATTGTATATGTACTATTTTGAATCTACTCATTAAAGAGTTATCCCACTTTTTCTTGAATTTAATACTAAAAAATACACAGATATATACATTTTAATATATTTTTTCCTTGACTGAATGAATCAAGATTCCTGTGCATCCTACTTTGGAAACTCCTAGACAAACGCCATAGTTCCTACAAATTATTTTTAAAAAAATCTATGATTCTATGTTTTCTGATCAGCTACATAAGTTATAGAAAGAATTCACTGTTAAAAATCTTATTGGCATGGTAAACTCTGGTAAAGAAGCCAGAGAAGCCAGGAAAAACTAGATCAGGAAAGTTCAGTTCAGAACTCTGAGCAAGGCAATTTGGAGAAACTGGAAACACAGCAAACGGGGAAGAAGTATTATAATTAGTAGTAGTAATAATAACAAGTACAATGAATCAGGCCCTGTTTTAAACATTATTTACTTATTTAATCATCACAATAGCCCAGCAAGGCAGGTACCATTCTTATCTCTAGTTTACAGAAAATATGGTTCAGAGAGGTAACTTACTGAAGGCCACACATACAATAAGTGGTAGAACTAAAATTCAAACCTAGTTACTTGGTTCTAGAAATGGAACGAAGCAGAGGCAACAAAGAGGCACAGAAGTTTTCTAAATCTTGGTGTATATTTGTTTATTGCCTTATTAGGATTCAAGCATCCCTACCCCTTTCCTAAAACTCTTCCCAAGTTTTCCAATTGATGTTTGGATGAGATTGGCTTTCATTTCGAGCTCTGGGAGTGGGCCCATCCAATGTAAGACATTCAGTGTATTTCATCTAACTAATTTCATAGATGAATAATTGATCAAATTAAGACAAATTAGGGTCAATAAGGCTTGATTCTGTGACTTAATATGCTTTTGGGGACAGACCTGTCTTGAAAACATGAGCAAAGAGTTTGCCTGAAATGTAGCCAACACCAAGGAAGCAGTGCAGAGAAATGGGGAGAGATCCTAATTTCATTTTATGACACTAGATTTAAGCTCTTATAAAAGGGCTTAGATATATTTGTAGACCACCTAATTATATGAGCCAATAAATCTCTCTAGTTGAATTTGGGTTGGGTATTCCTATACTTGCAACACAAAAAGTTCCAATAAATATTATATAGAAAAGGAGCCCAGAGTCTTTGAAATCAACCTCATGGTGAAGGTAGTTACCATGCTCTGTTATAAAAGAACCAAGGCAGCTGAATACTAGAGGAATCCAGAATAGCATTGCAGACATTTTCATGTTTTTCTAGGTTCAGAGAAAAGCCTGGGTGACCTTTTCCACCAGATAAATTATTGCCTACTTCATGGTTTTGCCTAAGGCTCACCTAGTGACTAACAAACAAAGAGAAGGATGTGGCTATAATCAATTAAATAAAACCATTATCTTGAAGAATTTATGACCAAGGTTATTGTAATATACTCTATAAAATAATTAATCCCAAATGCCAGTAAAAAATAATCTTGAAAGAACCCCCATACAAACCTTTTGCTTTTTTTCTCAGTCCAAGTCAATCTCCTTGTATTCTGATGATTCTTTTGTTCATATTGTCTCCCTCCCTACTATCTACCCAATGGTACTGAGATGAGTTGTTCTTCAAAAGCATTTTTCTGTTTATTTTCAACAATATTGATTTTTCCTTTTTCTAACTCACTGGAGTTGGTACTGCCTGTCTACTCATGAGTCATTTGTTGTTTTATTACCCTGTAGACTTGTGTGTATAGAAGAGAAAGAGAGAGAAATGTGAAGCCCAGTTAATTCTTAGAGGACCAAGATGGAATGAGCTCAAGCACGACTCCCTGTAGGTTGAGTAAGCAGAGAAAACAGAAGAATAAGGGAAGAGTCTAGATATGCAGCTCAGCCTGGGGTGGTAAATTTAGGGATAGACATGTGAAGACTGGAGTGCTTTCAACTGCAAATTCAGGACAAGTGTGAAATAGACAGAAAAGATATAAGGTTCAAATTTCAGGTTCAAGCAAATCTTCACTGTCTGTTAAAGGAGGACTAATGTAGATGAGAGCAGATGGTCAAGTAACAGGCCAGTCATCGAGGACAAACACTAGGAAAGTTAGGAACATAGCCATTGGGTGACAACTATTCTTGGTGGGAAAAACTGGAGTCTGGAATGAAAGCAAAACTCTAAACATTAGGACTAGGTGTAAGCAGAGTATAGGAACTCTAGGATTTAAATGGTTGTATATCACAACCTGGAATTAAGTACAAGAAATGTAGCACTCTTAAATAATCACAAACAATAATTAGGACAGTATGATATAATAGCCAGATCCCTAGACTATAAAAATGTATGTTCTATTTACTAGCTGAGTGACCTAGGCAGCTAGTATGATAACCTCTCTGTGCTTTAACTTCCTTTCCAGTAAAATGAGAGCTCTGGACTAGATGAACTTCAAGATTCCATGGAGCTACTTCAGGGATTTCCAAACCAAAGAATTACATATTTGCCCTAATCACTAAAAATTTTAGAGCACCTTAGAGACCTGTATATGGCTATAAATTATTCTGAATATTTCATTTGAAAACAGAACTCTGTATAACAATGTTCGAAAACCACTTGAACTAATACTTGTGGGGTCTGTTTCAGTGGCATGAATATAAGGACTGAGATTATTCTTCTAGCAAAAATCCTAGGTAGTAAGTAATTTGTAGATTTTGTTGATATCACTTGAGAGGCTCTTGGGAGCAAAGGGCTTAAAGTACTGTTGGTAAAGAACATAATGTAATATTTGAACTTCTGATCAAATATATTTATTATTGTATTTTATATTAAATATAACAATACCATAATGGACATTTTCAAAAGCAAAGATAAGTATAAGGAGGAATATGGATGCACACATATACATGTGGGGTGTGTGTGTGCGTGTGTGTGTGGGGGGGGTGCATGCATGTGTGTAGTTTTCCAACAAACTTAAGACCACACTTTATATTCAAAGATGAGTTAGGGTGTTCTAGTAGAAGTGTTAAAATAACAAAATTAATCAAATTACAAAGTAATGCACACATGCCAAAAAAGAAGTGAATTCAATTTGATACAAAAGTTCAGCAGAGAATGAAATAACTTTTCACTGAGTAAGAGCCTCAGAATTGAGAATAAATAAGAGTTAGGTTAGGCTATATGGATTTTGGAGCCACTGTGCCTGGGTTTTTGAGATACTGATGTGAGAAAGACAACACTCAGGCAGAACCATCAGAGGAGAGATATAGTAATGGAAGCAGGTAGAACATGTGTAAATTAACCACCTCCAGACTAAGCAACACATTTAGACATTTACTGTTTTCTTCTGCTTTCTCTGCCCCAGCAGAAATTTCACATATGGTTAAGAAAGAAAGAATTTTCCTACTGGTCTCATAATCTGAGGAGTATTTTGACATCTCTAAGCCATTGCTGACAGGGATTGTGAGGGAGGGAGGCTTCATATTGTTCACAGAAAGTGTCCTGTCACTATTAATGTGAAGCACCCTATTATCAGATCTGATTTGAAGCAGGAAGACATTCTTTTGATCAGGATGGGGGCCTGAAATCTCATCCCTATCTTTCCTACCCCCTTTGAGTAAGAGAACGGAAGGATGTTGCTCTTACAAAAAGATGGCAGATATGGAGAACATCATTGTTTGCAGATAAAAGCATTTCCTTATAAGTCACATAAAGACTTCCATACATAGCCTGCACCATAAGTAAGTGTTCAAGGAGAGATTGAGACTCCCAATGCAGCCTCTACAGCAAGATGCAGCATAGGTTTCCCTGACTGAAAATGGAATAAGACACAGGAGAAAAATCCACTCAGACTCAAGTTATTATTGCAAGTTATTGTATCAAATGATAGCCAGCTTCTTCCCAAGGCAGAACTGGAACTGTGATCACAGCATATTATACATATTAGTTGTTTAACCAAATGACATTGTGCTTGAAAGGCTCCCTCTTTTCTCAGCCTGTTTGCTGAAGCCCACCTTAGTGCCTCTTGTGATTTGCCTAAGCCAATAGGCGTAGTCTTTCCTAGCCCAGTAAAAAGTAAATCCGTTCTTTAACACTCTACAGAAAGTTGAATACTTTACTGAAGATTGTATGGGAACAGAAAAGGAGGGTTACATTGCACACTGAAAACGTAAATAAAAATCTCCATTAGAGAACAGACACTGAGAAAGGTGATTCAGGGAGAATGGGGAGGATGAAGTAAAGTGGACTAAAGGGTTAGATAGAAGGAATAAATTCACAATTTGATAGCAGAGCAGGGTGGCTATAGTGACTATAAAAAATGTATTGTACTTGGGAGTTGGACACCCTAAATACCCTGACTTGATCACTATGCGTTATATATATGTAACAGAATTTTACATGTATCCCATACATTTGTACAAAAAAGGTCTCCATTTGTCACACCAGTTCCCCTTCTGAAGTTCATCTTATTCCCTAGCTACCTCATCTCTGTTTCAACCCTTTCCCTAACTGATCCTGAAGTTTTACTGGCTCTGCCTGGCAAGGTTTCTAGTCCAACAGCCCTCTCCTCTTTTTAATCTCCCTTGTATCTTATATACACCTGATTAAACTCTCTCTTGTTCAGTAGGCACCTTCTTTTGAGGATGCCAGGAAATTGCCAATTACTAATTTTTCCCAGAAGAAAATTTAAAAATTTTCATATGTGTACTAAAAAAATAATGTTTATTTTCAAAATATCTGTTTAGTGATTCTCAATAAATTCTTCATATACTCTCCAAAAGGAGAAGCTTGAGTAACATAAGCCCTGGGGGTACCATTAATACTGAGTGCAGATGGGTCTTACCTGACTATTACAGGCAAGATCTTGACACCCCAGAGGTTAACCAAACCAAGTAAGAAAATCTATTCCATTTCCCTAATATTTTACTTTTACTGCAGTGTGACACATTCTAGAGATAAGATTGGGATGGTAGACTGCACAGAAATCATTAAGTAGCTTAAATTAAACTTCAGACAAAGGGAATCACTAAGATTAGGTAGTGGAGAAGTAGCTTGATCAGAACCATGCTTCAGAAAGTCCAAACAGGCAGTGCTGTGTATGCTCTATTGTATGGAAGAGAGACCAGAATTGGAGAATCCGGTTAGGAAACTATGGTAGTATTTCTATGACCACGTAAAAGTTATCCTAAAAGAAAATCTGGGCTAATTCTCCCAACTGTATTATGGCTTAGGTAAAGCATTTCTTTTATTCTGGGCAGTTTACTAATTTTCATTCGTTTGTCCACCAAAAAAAGAAGTACATTATAAAGTGGACTGAGTAATCTGATGAAAAGAAAGATAGAATTCCCCTTTTTTACTTACTAACTGGAATTCTAATTTATACATCAGCCATAATAAATATATGAGTATGAATTCTTTCTGAAGAGCCTGAAGACTTGCATAGGTCAATAAAAAGGAAATATTTAAAATTAGAAACTATTTTAATATTTAAAGACAGAGACATCTGAAAGGCTCAGCATTTTCAGCCTACCCACTTTCTACTCAGCCATGCTCCTTCCCTCTCTTTATTTTTTTAGTTGCTATATGACATTTCAAGGTCATTTAATCTCTGTCCTTCAGCTTTCTATCCTATGAAAGGAAGATAATATATGTCCTAAAGAGTTGCTTTGAGAATCAAATTATCAGTGGAAGAGAGAACACTTGAAAAAAATAGAAGTACTATAAAAAAATATATATATATACAAAGAGATAAAAAAACCAACTTTGTAAACAGAAATTGGTTGGTCCTATGTTCCTGAGTGGAACATACCTGGCTGTGCATTTGATTTATATTAAATGTATGTCCTTGACTATTAATGTTTGATAACATGTTTCGCTCTTAGACTTTGTGAAATGTTGGGAAATACTGGTATTGGATGTATGATTTTTCCGGGATAAAATTTTTAATTTTTATATAAGTTTACAACTCCATAGTAGCTTTCTTGAGTGGTTGGAAAGATGTTCAATGAAATAAGTCAAATAGAATTCTTAATTTGGGATAAGTTGTCCTTTGCTCACCAAAAAAAAAAATTTTAAATAACATTTTCATAACTGCAGTGCTCTTTTCCAGCATTCATGACAAACCTTAGCCTTGCTTGAAAATTTGTACTGTTGCTACCACTGATGTATCTGTTCTAGAAAGAAACAGTCTTTTGTTTCCAGGACTGTCAAATCAGGAGTTTTCACAAAAACACAAAGATTCACTCTATTATTGCACATCATAGAACTCATGCCTGTAGGTTGAAAATAGAAGTCTTTGGTGTAGGCATTTGCTTGTTTGACAGTTCTGTTCTAAATTTTGAAACTAGTGGTACTGTAAAGTGCCTGTCTGACAATGGTGTACCAGAGCTTAGTCATGCACAATAATTATTGTTCACGGTTCCTTAGCTGAAGTCAATAGCTCCCTGCAAAACACAACATAATGCAGAGATCTAAAGTTACTAAATCAAAACTGAGAAGAAGAAGAATTTTAAATGAGTTTGGCAGAAAAAATAGATGCTACAAGATTTACCAAGTGATTTCTCACAGCCCATGGAAGGCTCTAATTTTTCTAAGAGAGACTCAATATAGAAATGATAATGACTTTTATTAGTCCATTGTGGTAATTCTTGTCTGGAAGCTTATGTAATATCAAAGGAACGAAATCAATTATGGAGATATTAGCAAATAGAACACAGTGCTTATTTTCTAAATATGAAATCATAATTTCTGGTTTGCTTCTGTGTCGAAAGCCACCAATACATCAACTATACTGAAGGGATTGATCAAATTAATCTAAATACCAAGTGAAGGTTTTGGGATTGAAGTAACAGGATGCCCTCCCTAGACCTTTGGTAGGGTCCATCAATCAGTATAATGGAGTATTCTGGAAAAGTCAACATTAATCCCTCAAATGAATAATTTTGTCTCTGTTGCCTGAAACATTTGCCAGGGAATTCTGGCAAGATTGCTGCTTGGCTGCTTGAATGAGAAGGATAATCTCCTTCTCAACACTTGGTACACAATTGCACTTAAGAATATCTCCCTTCTGGGAAAAACAAGGAAACAAACAATAATATCATTGTTTCCCTAGAAAAGACAAAACCCACACAGATAAACTAGAATTTCAGACTCTTCTATGACATATTTACCTACATTTACCTTCAATACTTTCAGTCCAATATTAAGGTGGAACTACTAGTGATATATGTTATTATTTTAGTCTTGGTTCATTCCAATTCCAATAAAGTTTAAGATTTTTTATTTTAAAATTTTTTCTTGATATATAATAAAAGGACTTTTTTTGGAAGACGTGATAATTTGATATATTCATTAATTTGTAAAGATTAAATCATTGTAGTTGCGATATCTATCATCTTAAATATCTGCCTTTTCTTTATGCTGGACACATTCAAATTATTCTCTTATAGCTATTTTGAAATATATAACAAGTTACTATTAACTAGTCACCGTACTAAACTACTGAACAGTAGGTATTGTTTCTTCTACCTAACTGTATTTTTGTACCCATTAATCAATGTATCTCATTCCTTCAACCCCCAACACACACACCCTTCTCAATCTCTGGTAACCACCAATCAGTTCTCTATCTTCATGAGATCCACTTTTTTAGCTCCCACATGTAAGAACATGCAATATTTGTCTTTCTGTGCCAGGCTTATTTCACTAAACATAATGACCTCTATAATAATGCTGGAAACGAAAAGACTGTATTCCTTTTTGTGGCTGAATAATATTCAATTCCATTGTGTATATCTACCACATTTTCTTTATCCATGGATAAGCAATTAAAATGATTTTATATTTTTGCTATTGTGAATATTGCTACAATAAATGTGCAGCACTATATAGTGTAGGTTATCTCTTTGATATATTGATTTTACCTCTTTTGGAGATATATGCAGTAGTGCAATTGCTGATCACATGGTAGTTCTATTTTTAGTATTTTGAAAAACCTCCATACTATATTCTATAGTGAATGTACTAATTTACTTTCCTAGCAACAGCGTACATGGATTCTTCTTTCATCACATCCTCATCAGCAACTGTTATTACCTTTTTTTTTTCTTCTTGATTTGGATTTGCACTCCTTCATCCAGGCTGGAGTGTAGTGGTGATCATGGTTACCCCAGTGTCAACCTGCTGGGCTCACGTGATCCTTCTGCCTCGGCCTTCCAAGTAGCCAGAACTACAGGCCACTACCACACCTGGCTAATATTTTTTTAAATTTATTGTAGAGACAAAGTCTCTCCATGTTGCCCATTTTGGTCTCCAGTCTGTGGGCTCAGGCAAACCCCTTGCCTTGGCCTCCCAAAGTGCTGGGATTTCAGCTTGAGCCACCATGCCTGGCCTCCCTGTCTTTTTAAAAAGCTGTTTTAACTGAAGTGAGATGATATCCTGTTTTGGTTTTGAATTGCATTTTTCTGATGATTAGTGATGTTGAGCATTTTGTCATATAATCTTTGGCCATTTGTATGTCTTCATTTGAGAAATGTCTATTCAGATCTTTTGCCCATTTTTATTTTATTTTTAAATGTTTATTTATTTATTTTAAAGATGTGGGGTACAATTTAGGGTTAGGTACATAAGTGGTCATCATACAGGTGAAGTGAGGGCCTCCCATTGGTCCTCACTTCATGTGGTTGGGACCAGGTACCCTTATTAGTGTTATGTGTCTCCCCCCTCCCTCCCTTGGCAGTGACCTGGTACTGCCAATCCCTTTCATACAGTATTATGAAATATACTCAGGGTCCACTTATGAGTGAGAACAAGTGGTACTTAGTTCTGTTTCTGTGATAGATCACTGAGTATAATGGACTCTAAATCCATCCTAGTTGCTGCAAAGTTCATGATTTTGTCCTTTATAGCTGTGTAATATTCCACAGTGTATATGTACCATATTTTTTTATCCAGTCCACTTTATTTATTTATTTTAATAATCAGTATTTTTTATTATGATATTGTGGGGTACAGTTAAGGGTTAGATATACAAATATGCTTCATTCAGGCACCCTTGTTGATAAGAGGTGTCTCCCTGTCAGTCCACTTTCTATGAGCAGCATGGTTGGTTCCACATTTTTGCTATTATGAATAGTGCTTTTTGCCCATTTTTAATTAGATTATTTATTTTTATTTTATTGAGTTGTGTGAGCTGTTATATATTCTGGTTATCAATCCCTTGTCAGATGGGAAGTTTGCACATATTTTCTCCCATTCTGTTGGTTGTCTCTTTACTTTGCTGATTGTTTCCTTTGCTGTGCAGAAGTTTTTTAGTTTGATGTAATCCCATTTATTTATTTTTGCGTTGGTTGCCTATGCTTTTGAGATCTTACTCAAAACATTTTTGTCTAGATTTATTTGTTCCAGACCTGGAACATTACCCCAACTTTTTTCTAGTAGCTCATCGTTTCAGATGTTAAATCTAAATATTTAATCCATTTAGATTTGATTTTTGTATATGGTAAGAGATAGGGATCTGGTTTGATTCTTCTGCATATGTACATCCATTTTTCTAAGCACTATTTATTGAAGAGACTGTTTTAACCTCATTGTATATTTTTGACAACTTTGTTAAAAATGAATTGGCAATCAATGCATACATTTGTTTCTGGGTTATCTATTTTGGTCCATTATTCTACTTGTCT
>CAUYQG010171887.1:0-12991 GCA_963574415.1 Tarsius wallacei | reverse complement strand
AATAAATTAATTAATTAATTGAAACCCCACAAACCTATGTTTACTATACTGTAGTCTTTTTTTTTTTTTTTTTTTTTAGTTGGCATCTCACTCTGTTTCCCAGACTGGAGTGCAGTGGCACGCTCCCGGCCACTGCAGCCTCGACCTGCTGGGCTCCGGCAATCCATCTGCCTAAGCCTTACAAGTAGCTGGAACTACAGGTGCGCGCTACCACGCCTGGCTAATTTTTTTGATTTATTGTAGAGATGAGGTCTCGCCAAGTTGCCCAGGCAGATCTCGAACCTGTGGGCTCAGGCAATTCACTTACCTCGGCCTCCCAAAGCGCAGGATTATGGGCTGAGTCACCAAGCCCGGCCTTAAAATATCTTTCTAAGAGTTCAAAGTTCTGACTTGCCAGATTAGTGTAATTTTTATTATTTTTTATTATAAATTTTATCCATGCTATAAAAATATAAACGAACTGAATTGTACCCTCCAGAATTAACTATTAATTTTTTAAAATTTTGGGCCATTGCTTTGTTAAACTCTGTTCGGTCCATGTGATTCTTTGAACTATGTCCACAATGTTTCCTAAGCTTTGGTTCCCTTCCCTGCCTTGGGGAGGTGAATCTTCTCTTCCTCTCTAATTTACTTTCTATATAAACTATATTTTTCAATCTAAAAAAAAGTTTTTCTTTCATTCTTTCTCTCATATATTTTTCACAATGCTATACGGTTTTGCATTTTTCATGTCTTGCATCATAAAAATCTTCTCGATACAAAACTCTTCAAAAACATGGTTTTATTTCATGTTTTATTTCTGCTTATTTCCTCAAGTGAAAATGCCATAATTTAATTTCCTTTTTTTTTTTGAGTCAGAGTCTCACTCTATTGTCCAGGCTTGGGTATGGGGGTGCAGTGGTATGCTCATGCCCACCGCAGCCTCAACCTGCTGGGCTCAGGTGATCCTTCTGCCTCAGACTTCCAATTAGCTGGTACCACAGGCGTGCACCACCACACCCAGCCTTATTTCACTTTTTATCGTTGGTGGAACATTTACTTATTTTCAGTTTTTATAAACTCTGCAATGCACATCCCTTTATAATAATTTTTAGTCAGACTCTGTGTCTCACGCCTGTAATCCCAGCACTTTGGGAGACTGAAGCAAAAGGATTGCCTGAGCCCAGGAGTTCGAGACTGCCAAGGAAAAATGGCAAGACTTTCTCTACAAAAAATCAAAAAATTAGCCAGACGCTGTGCCTAGGATAGAATCCTAGAAGTGATACTACTGGGTCAAAGTGGATGGAGAGCTTAAAGGTTCTCAGTTACTCAAGAATTACTGGGTCAAAGAGGATGGACCACACAAAGCCTTTGAATAAAAAATAATACTGCCAAACTGCTTTCAAGGAAAGTTTTCTAATCCAAACTCACCAGCAATATAGGAGAGGGTGTGGCTCATAGTAATAAAAACTGCTCTTCGGAGTAGTGGGAATTGGTGCGCTGAAAGTTTTATGGATTTGATTAGTAAGGCTGAACATCCCTGCAATGAATTTGTATTTCTTCCTTAGTGAATTGCTTGTTCCTATCCTTTGCTTGTTTTTCTACAGGGGTATTGTTTTATCCTTGCAGCGTTATTTTTACAGTATTTTTTTAATGTTTCTTTTAAAAAACATCTGGTTGCTAGTTCATGGCGGCTGACCACCAGCAGAGGACCAGAGAAACGCGATCACCACTTGGGAACCTTCCAGCCGGCTTTAATTCTCCATGGCGGAAACATCGGTTTCCACAAATCACCAGGGTGGGAATTACTGCAGAGGCGTCAGCTCCCCCAGCCTCGGGAGCAACGTCTCGCGGGATCTCAGCGGTCCTTAGGGACTCTGACTCGACTACAAATCCCAACATGCAACGCGCCCCGGGGCTCGAATGAGGGCTCAGGGCCAAGGTCACGTTGGCTGTCTGCGTCACGCGTCCGGTCATCTCTCCCACGCCTTTTTCTTCAGCCTCCACCTTGGTCGCCATTTTGTGCGGGAGGTTATAGAACTTCTGAATCCCGCCGACTCTATGGTCGAGCGTTTCAGGGACCGACCAATCGTAATCCAGATATCGGAGGTAAACCCCGCCTTTATCCGCAGGGAGGCGGGAATTGCCACGAAGCTCCTGTAGAAAGAGAGGAAGGAGCTGCGGGAAACCAATACGAAAGGAGGAATCGATGACGCTGACCAATGGAGACGCGAGGCTATTAGGGCCAATGGGAGTGGAAGGGGCCCCTCCACGTGGGTGGGGGAGCTGAGCCCTGAGACCAAGGGCTAAAGCTGCGAGGTGAGTCAGTCACCTTGAGCCGGGCGAGCGCTGTGGGCCGAGCAGGGGCTACAG
The DNA here is from genome assembly GCA_963574415.1 of Tarsius wallacei. NCBI lineage: Eukaryota > Metazoa > Chordata > Mammalia > Primates > Tarsiidae > Tarsius > Tarsius wallacei. The sequence continues at coordinate 10,639 of CAUYQG010171887.1, read as the reverse complement.
GGCAGCGGGAGTGCAGGTGACTTGGGGCCGGAAGGCAGTGTTCTGCAGGTGGCGGGCTGGGCTGTGTGGAAAGGTATTTGCCCCCAGTGCTGGCAGAGGCGATGGGGGGTCTATGTATATAGCCCTATCAATTGATGCTAATTACCAACGGTAATGAGCGATTAACTGCCCCGGCTGGGGCGAGCCGAGGACAGCTGTGTAAGATGGGCAGGATCCTGCTCGACAAATGCCCAGTATCCGCCTCCAGTCTTCCCAGGAGACCGTCCGCTTTCGCAACGTCTCCCTCCCGGGGCCTGGCCTCCTTCCTTGACTTCCGACCTCCATGACATTCTCGTGCAGACCCGCCGCGCTGTCCCTCTGACCTTTAATGCTCTCCTCAGCTGGGGCACGGTGCAAGGAAGAGCGTGGTCCACGGAGGGAGGGAGGGCGGGAGTGAAGGGGACGACCGAAGGTCGTCACTATAAGCGAACAGCCAGGCTCTTAATGGAGTGATTACTTTTTTCCCCCCCTCTGCAGACTGAAAAAATGCAGGCTACCGGGGCACTACTCGTTTCTCCGGCTCTGGTAAGCTACGGCTCCGGGGTACTCTGTCGCACCAGGTGTGGTGTGGGCGCCATCGGTGTTTAATGAATGAACTGAGAGGAGCTCGGTATCGTGATGATGTTGGCTCATTGGGGAGACTGTAGGATGTGATGAAGGTAACCCCTGTTTATTTGGGCCTGTGAATCAAGATATCTCAGCTTTGGGATGTCGTCAGAGAGTCTGGATTTGAACTTTACCCCTGGTGTGGCTCGGCCATGACCAGACAGCCCACTAAAAATAGTGATTCTCAATCTAGGATGCACATTAGAATCATCTGGGGGACATTTAAAAATCCTAATGCCTAGGCTGCACCTTAGTCCAGCTGTATCAGGCTTTGGAAATGAGGGTGAAACCCAGGCATCTGTTTCCTTTTAGAATTTCCCAGGTGATTCCAATGTGCAGCCAAGTTTGAGAACCACTGCACTAAAAAATATTTCAAGAAAGCCATGTTATAGATGAGTTTCCTTGGATGGCTCTTCTAAAAGCTTCACCAGGTCTACCCCATTTAGGGTGTGTAGCAGTGAGTACATTTTAGCTAAATACAATTTCCTCCCTCTGATTACTTTGGGAACTGGATATAAACCCTTCCTATACCTGCTGTGATATTAGTATGAGTTCTTGTTCTGTTCTGGGAAACTGATTAAGCCTGTGGACAAAGAAGTGAACTTTGGTACATGGGTTTGAATGGTGAAGGTGGTGGCTGCTGACTGCACTAGAACAGCTATCTCTGGTGCAAGCTTCTGTGGTAGAAACAAGAATAAATTAATTGACCTTGAAATACATTGGACTTTTTCTCATTAGGATTTTTTTTCTTGCCTGATTCGTGGAATGTGTCTTTCTGATTTTACAGATCCGCTGTTGTACCAGGGGTCTCATCAGGCCTGTGTCTGCCTCCTTCCTGAACAGGCCAGAGAATTCATCTAAGCAAGTAAGGGAGTAAGGGCCCCCTTAGGAATGTTCCCAGACAGGAGTCCTACAGGTGGAGCTGCTGTTCAGCAGAAGTGAGAGGAGAGATAGGGACTGTTGTGCTTTTATAGTTCTAAGCTCCACCAAGTAAGCACTGTAGGTGAAAAACCTGTAAAAGTGAGGTTTGCGTAATCCATGACATTTCCCTCACCCTATCTGAAAGTAGACCCTAAGACGAATTCCCAGCATACTCTGTAGTCAGAGCATTCTGTCTTTGCCAGGCAGTTTGTCAGTAGAGCTCAGGTGTACGGGGTGAGGGGGTGGAGTGAGCCACCTGTCCTTGTGCCTCACTATCTCCTTGCTTCTTCCTTCCCTCCCTCCCTCTCTCTCTCCCTCCCTCTCTCCTTCCTTCCGTCCCTCCTTCCCTCCCTCTCTTCCTTCCTTCCTTCCCTCCCTCCCTCTCTCCTTCCTTCCTTCCTTCCCTCCTTCTGTCCTTCCTTCCTTCCTTCTCCTTCTAGCCTCCCTTCAGCAGCTCCCCACTCCAGGTGGCCAGGCGGGAGTTCCAGACCAGTGTCGTCTCCCGGGACATTGACACGGCAGCCAAGTTTATTGGTGCTGGTGCAGCCACAGTTGGTGTGGCTGGTTCAGGGGCTGGCATTGGAACGGTGTTTGGCAGCTTGATCATTGGCTATGCCAGGTGAGTCTGGGTGGCCTCCCACTGTAAGCTCTGCCCTATTTGGGGGAAGCCTCATGGGCAGGAACAGCCTTCAGGTAGATTCATCTCCCTCCTATTTGCTCCAGTGAAAATATGTGTCCATCCTGGCCCCCTTAAACTCAGCAAGCTGGTGTGCTCTGCTTGCCCACCCAAATCCCAGGTTATGTGCAGGCCAGGCACCTCTCCCCATGTACCTTGCCCTCCTGTGTCCTCACCCGCACCCATGCCCTCTCCCCTTCCTCTCCCTGAGCTGGCATCCATCTCTGTCCCTGGCAGGAACCCGTCTCTCAAGCAGCAGCTCTTCTCCTATGCCATTCTGGGCTTTGCCCTGTCTGAGGCCATGGGGCTCTTCTGTTTGATGGTCGCCTTCCTCATCCTCTTCGCCATGTGAGGCTCCGTGGGGGTCACCTACCCGTCTTGCTGCTACGACTCCATGCCATTGCTGGTTCTGGAGCGTGTGAAGCTTTACCATTAAACACAACATTTCTCTAAACTCATGTCTGTGCCTCTGTCCTTTGACCTCGGGAGTGGAAGGAGAGCACTGGGTCAGCTGGTGGTGATTAGGAACTCCTCAGGTCTGAGAGGTAGCACTGCCATGACTGAGAACATGGAAGGGTCTCGTCGGCTCCTGGGAAGAATGTGGGTTTGTCTGAGCAGTGATAGTTACTACATTTTCCCCTTTCCATTTAGTGCAGTTGGCCCTCTGTATCCATGGGTTCTATATCCATGGATGCAACCAACTGCGGATAGAAAAGAGTTAGGGGTGAAGAGTGGATGGTTGCATCTATACTGAATATGTATGTACAGACTTCTTTCTTGTCATTCCCTAAAAACAGCATTTACATTGTATTAAGCATTACAAGTACTCTAGAGATCATTTAAAGTGGGTGGGGAATGTGCATAGGTTATATGCAAATTCACCATTTTATATAAGGGACTTGAGCATCTGGATTTTGGTGTTCAGTGGGGTTCCTGGAATTAATCCCCCAGAGATACCAAGGCATGGCTATTATTATTATCATTATTACTGGTTTTGAGTCGGAGTCTCCCTCTGTCACCCAGGCCGGAGTGCAGTGGCACAGTCACGGCTACCACAGCCTCAGATGGTCCTTCCACCTCAGCCTTCCAAGTAGCTGGAACCACAGGTGTGTGCCACCATGCCTGGCTAATTTTTTTACTTATTGTAGATACAAGGTCTCGCCAAGTTACCCAGGCTGGTCTTGAATCCCTGGGCTCAGGCAGTCACCTCCACCTCCCAAAGTGCTGGGATTACAGGCGTGAGACACCACGTACGACTGGGATGACTTATTAATGTGTGACGTTTGTAAAGGGTTTAATTCACACCAAACTCTGTACCAAGTGTTTTACATTTGTTATCGCAACAACCCTGTGAATTTTTTTTTTTTTTGCATCAGAGTCTCACTCTGTCGCCCAGGCTGGAGTGCAGTGGCACGCTCATGGCCACTGCACCTCTACCTGCTGGGCTCAGGTGATCCTTCCACCTCAGCCTTCCAAGTAGCTGGAACCACAGGCATGCACCACCATGCCCAGCTAATTTTTTGATTTATTGTAGAGATGAGGTCTTGCCATGTTGCTCAACTGGTCTCGAACCCCTGAGTTCAGGCAATCATCTCACCTCCGCCTCCCAAAGTGCTGGAATTATAAGCGTGAGCCACAGCGCCTGACCTGTCTGTGCCATCTTAATTGTTGTACGACCAAAACAGATGGGATGACACTGCCATTCAAGGTTTACGCTGTCCTGGGGAGGAACCCCCAATTCTGCCACTTACTAGTTCTGTGATGTTGGCAAGTTTTGCTTCCCTACACCTAAGGTCTCTCATGGCAAAGCAAATTTAATCATTGTCCTTAAAATTCATAGGGTTGCCTATGCTAACTGAGCATGATAACCCAGGTAAAATGTAGCCAAACACATCCAGCAGCTGCTGCTTCTCTAAGCCCTAGCAGAAGCAAGCCATGGACACATAATTAGTGCAGAGGTGCTAAGGGACATGGCTTGCTTCAAATGGGATGGTTTTGAAAGTAGTAACTGACTGGTTACAGTGGCTGATGCCTGTAATCGCAACACTTTGGGAGGTGGAAGTGAAAGGATCACTTGAGCGCAGGAGTTTGAGACCAGCCTGGGCAACATAGTGAGACCTCATCTCTACCAAAAAAAAATTGCCAAGGTGTGGTGGCACATGCCCATAGTCCCAGCTGCTCAGGAGGCAGAGGCAGGAGGCTCACTTGAGACCGGCCTGGGCAACATAGCAAGACCCCTGTCTCTACAACAAAATCAAAAAATTAGCTGGGTGTGGTGGCATGTGCCTGTAGTCCTAGCTACTTGGGAGGCTGGAAGGATCGCCTAAGCCCGGTAGGTTGAGGTTGTGGTGGCTGCGAGCATGCCACTGCACTTTGTACTCCAGCCTGGGCAACACAGTGAGACTCCGAATCCCCCCCCACCCACCAAAAAAGCTATGTGCTACAGAACTTCCAAGAGGAAAAAGCAGGAGACTGGTGTTAATTGTATTAACATGGGCCAACATGTGAGCACCCATGTGTCAGGCACAGTGCTAAGCGCTTTCCATGATTAACTTTCAGCATCCCTATATAATAACTATTTTATAGGTAAGGAAACAGGCTTAGAGACGTGAGGCATTCCACCTAAAGTCACACAGCTGGTTACTAGAGCTGGGATTCAAACTCCAAAACTTGTGTTCTTTTCTCTGTACTGGCTCATCTAAGGCTTGCACAAGTTCAGTGACTCACCCAAGGTCATACAGCAGGCCACTGATTCCAGTCCCAGCCCATCTGACATTTATTCAATGGTCAAGGCCTTTTTGTCACAGGATTTCTCAACCTTGGCATTTTTGAGGCAGGTAATTCATTTTTGTGGAGGGGACTCTCCCGTGCAGTGCGTGGTGTTTATCAGCACCCCATCCTCTACCCACTAGACACCAGTAGCAACTGACACACCTAAATTGTGACAACCAATTGCCAAATGTCAGAAATTGGCAAACACCCCTAGCTAGGAGGCAAAAATCTAGCCTAGGTGAGAGGACTCGTCTACCATCATCTGCACTTGTCCTCAGCCTCTTCATCTTTAACTGCCTCAAGGTTGCCCACAGCAAGCCCGTGACAGAACCTGAAGCAGAGCCCAGGAGTCTCAAGGCCAAGTAGGGATGGTGACTGAGGTTGAACTGACAGCCAAGGGAGCAATGGATTGATTGGTAATGCCATTACACAAACGGCACGCCATAACCCTTGGGGACACCATGCTGGCATCCTGGCCGGGTCACTACCCTCTGGTGGTAATCAAGGAGCAGCCCCCAGGGAACGTAGTTTCCGTTCTCTTCCTGTGTAATTCCAGGAATCTAGTTACCCAGAGACTGGTAAGAATTTCCCACCATAGCCTTGGAATGGCTGGATTTACACTCCTAAATCAGCAGCGTTGGGAATGTGGTTGGTGGGTCTTGGGCCTAGAGGATAAAGAGATTCTGCTCCCTCACCCCCAACCAGGCCAGTTAGTCCCATAACTGTCATTCAAGTTCTTTAAGGTCTATGGACTGGTTCATGAATGGATAGTACTAAATATTTGTGAGTGGCTAGATAGATGCATTGTTTTCATTGTATTCTCAGTGGGGTAGTGACCAAAAAATTAGTCACCACTGCCTTAAGAGGCCAGCATGGGCTGGGCTCGGTGGCTCAGCCTGTCATCCCAGCACTTTGGGAGGCCGAGGCAAGTGGATTGCCTGAGCCCGCGGGTTCGAGACCAGCCTGGACAACTTGGTGAGACCTCGTTTCTATGATAAAAAATTAGCCGGGCGTGGTAGTGCACACCTATTGTTCCAGCTACTTGGAAGGTTGAGGCAGAAGGATTGCCGGAGCCCAGCAGGTTGAGGCTGCGGTGGCCGGGAGCATGCCACTGCACTCCAGTCTGGGCAACAGAGTGAGACTCTGGGCCCTGAAGGGGAAGGCCACAGGACCTTGGGGAAAGGAAGAAGGATCTTCATGGGGTATCATTTCAGAAAGGGTCTAGTCACAGCAGTGACCTGAACTCCAGGACTCTTGTCAGCCTCTGTCTTGGGATGGGGGCACGTGCCGAGGTGCCATGAGCAAGGTGCTACCAAACTTTTTTACACCAAGAGTCAGCCCATTGCAGGCCAGTCAGTGCTGGAGAGTAGAGGCTTTGATCCAGGTTCCTGGAGGAAGATCGCTCAGTTGTATCGACTTTCCCCAGAGGGCATGGTAGTACTCCAGAAGGCACACACTTGCCCTCTGCCCAAGCTGCCAGTGGAAAGCGGCCAGGTGTTGCCTTGAAAGTCAGCAAGCATTGGACTAAGCAGCCACCAGCTTGTGTTCTGCTCGCTTCTGTTGGGCCCTTCCTTTCTGCCAGCTCAGAGGCCTCCTAGAGTTCCTGTGGGAGGTGGTAAGCTAGTCCCTTAAGCAGCTGCCATCCCCTGCGGCCCTTCAGGCCTTGACTTGCAGGTCTCAGCCCTTTGGAAAGAAAACAAGCATAGCTGAAGAGGAGGAGGAGAATTTTAAGGAGCAGGAGGAGGAAAATCCTGAGGGAAAGGGCTATTGGCTACCGTGTACCTTGTCTTCATTCAAATTCTGCTCGCCACTTACACAACACCCACTGAATGTCAGGTCCTAGGGATATGAAGACAGGTGGCCCACACTTCCTGCCCTGAAGGAGGTCATATTTAGTGGCCAGATGGATGAGTAACCAAACCATTAAGACAAAAAGTAGTATGTGCCATAATAAAAGAACGAATAAATCAGCCAGGAGAACTAGAGGAGGGAGTCATTAAAAATGACTAATTAATAATAACAACATGCCTGGAAGTGTTAAGGCTTGGCAGAGAAAGTAATATTCCAGTCAGCCTTGAAGAATAAGCAAGAATAATAAGAGTTAATAATTATCGAACATTTTCCCCTGGCCTGGCATTGTGCACATTTATTATCATGTTAGCTCTCCACTGTAGCTAGCTATTATTTTCCCAGTTTAACTGATGAGGAACAGAGGCTCAGAGATGTTAAATAATTAGGATTTCCCCTGGTACTGTAGAGGGAAAGCATATTCCATGTGGAGAAAATATCACGAGCAAAGGCCTCAAGGGGAGGAGGAAGGCGGGCAAGTAACATGTCAATTACTTGTACAGTGCTTGCCACTTTACAAATACTTCTGGAAACGTCACACTTAATCCTCAGAAAAACCATGAGAGGTAGGAATCATCAACATTCTATAGATGCAGAAATAGTCTTCAAAGAAGATGAGAGTGTGGTACCCACTAAAAACTTGAACCTCCTTCTTTTGAACCTAAGATAAGTGTTTTCTGTTCATTGTCCCATCACTACCAGCACTTGTACTTGAAAACAATGGTCCAGACTGGGCATGGTGGCTCATGCCTGTAATCCCAGCATTTTGGGAGGCTGCGGCAGGAGAATTGCTTGAGCCCAGGAGTTTGAGACCAGCCTGGGCAACAGAGCAAGACTCCATCTCTACAAAACTTAGCTGAGTGTGGTGGCATGTACCTGTAGTGCCAGCCACTTGGGAGGCAGAGGCGGAATGATCGCCTGAGCCTGGGAGGTCAAGGCTGCTGTGAGCAGGGATCCAGCCACTACACTCCAGCCTGGGTGATAGAGAGGAAAGGCGAGGAGAGGAGAGGGAAGGGGAGGGGTGGGGAGAGGGTGAGAGGGAAAGAAGAAGGGGAAGGAAAGGAGAAAGGAGAAAGGGAAAAGGGGAAAGGAAAGGATACACTAGGGAGATGGAGATAAATTGAGGAATCCTCTCACCCCACAGGCACTCCTTGAGTATCATAGTCTGTAGCAATGGAAGCGCTATGGAGTTGTTTTTCTTTGTATGAGGTTATCCAGCAATTTGACCTTTGACCACCTTACTAAATAAATAATATCCAAGCAAAATCCTTGAATCCTTTTAACTTGAATAAAACATAAAGTTGGAACAAGCAATAGATGCACCACACAACATTCAAAATGCACTCAAAGGTATACTCCTTTTGTCCTACCTCGTCAGCAACCCAACCACCCAAAGGCACCCATTAAGGATTTCTTGTGCATCCTTTCATAGCTATTCTGGCATCTTTATTATACTGATAAAACACTACACCAAGACATGTAATCTGCATAAAATGTTGTATTGATTCATTTCACTTCATGTTAAATGCCTAAGCTGTGCCAAACCCGGTGCTGGATTCACAGATAACACCTAGTCTAGAGACCCAAGGGTAGGAATAGAGTGTGTGTGTTGTGGGATTAGGGGCAACAGGTACTAAAGGACCATTAATTCGTACGAGGTAAACTACAAGTGTGGGAACCTTCCAAGCAGTGACAGTATCACATAGTGGCTAGGACTTGTTCTCTGGAGTCAGACAGATTTGGCTTACAGCCCTAATTCTGCCAGTTGCTCTCAGTGTGACCCCTTGTAATTGACTGAATCTCTGTAAAGCCTCTGTTTTTCCATCTGTCAGAACAGACTAATAATAGTACTTACTTCATAGAGTTGTTGAAAGGAATAAAGACAAAGTGCCTGACACATATTAAGCACTCAATAAATGTCAGCTAAACAACAAAATTTTAGCTCTCAATAGATGTTGGCCACTATCATTCAGGCCTGCAGTCCATTACTGGAAATTCACAAAGCTCTAAAAACCAGACTTTTTAAAAAACAAATTTGGCGGCAAAACGTAATCCAAAGTGAGGCCATTCGTCTGACTTACTATGAATATTTATAAATGTATCCACGTTATGAATATTCATACACTTTGTTGCTGAAATATCAATATATTTGGTTACCGGGTGCTGCCCCACTCCCTGCTGGGGGTGTCACTCGAAATCCTGAAATACATCTGGCTCCACAGGTTTCAGATTATGAGCCTATATTCTTGTTTGGGAGAAAAGAAAGTTTTTTGTGGAAGTCCTCTGTTCTTCCTGGTCCATAGGATTATTTTTCACTTCACATATCTAAGGAAAGTAAGGAATGTTCTCAGGATGTACACTCACGGTCACATGATTCCTATATATCTCAAGATTTGTCGGAAGAAAAAGTACTGAGCTTGGAGTCAGAAGGCCTGATTTTTCATCCCTTTACCCATCTCCTCTAGTTCTGTTTCATCATCCCTATGGCAATGTCCAGCAACAGCACCCTAGCACTTAGTAGGCCCTCCATAAATACATGTTGAATAAACCCCCAAAAAAGTAGCTTTTCATGCCAGGTTGAGTCCTTCTTTCCTTTGGATCCTGTTGCAGGCAGGGGGCAATGGTAATCTGTTGTTGGTGGATGAAGGTGCAGAAGGATCGATCAATCACAGAGCCTTTCAGACTAAAAGGGCCCTAAGCGAGTCAACTCATCTACTCTCATGGGGGCACGTCTGAGGGTCGCTGTCGTTAAGGAGAAAGGATATGCCCCTACCCTCTTCAACTTTCTCCTCCCCTTTCCCTTTCTTTTTTTAATAGACGGTGGGGGGGTTCTCAGGCTGATTTCGAACTCTTGACCTCAAGCGATCTAAGATTACCAGCGTGAGCCGCCGCATCCGACCTCTTCCCCTTCCAATACTTGAAATAAAACATTCCATGGAATTGGGCTCCCAGCTCCTGCCGCACAGCGCAAAACCCACGCGGGTCCAGAACTCTCGCGGCCAGCGGGCTCCTCCCCCTCCCGCCCTGGAGGACCGTGAGTGGACGCTCTTGCACGGCGCCTCTCGCTGGTTGGGCGGGGGTGGGCGGAGCCAGCGCCGCCCGGGCTGTGGAAGCGGAGGGTGGGGACACTCTGGCCCGGCTCTCGGTGGTGCGGGAGCGGGCGGGAGCAGCGGCCGCTCTGGTCGGCGGACGTGCTGCCGAGTAGTCCCGGAAGCGAAGCAGCGATGGCGGAGAGTCCGACTGAGGAGGCGGCGACGGCAACGGCGGGCGCCGGGGCGGCGGGCCCCGGGGCGAGCGGCGTTGCTGGTGTCGTTGGCGTCAGCGGCAGCGGCGGCGGGTTCGGGCCGCCTTTCCTGCCGGATGTGTGGGCGGCGGCGGCAGCCGCGGGCGGGGCCGGGGGGCCGGGGAGCGGCCTGGCTCCGCTGCCCGGGCTCCCGCCCTCGGCCGCTGCCCACGGGGCCGCGCTGCTCAGCCACTGGGACCCCACGCTCAGCTCCGACTGGGACGGCGAGCGTACCGCGCCGCAGTGTCTGCTCCGGATCAAGCGGTGAGCCGGGGTTTTTCCTCCCCCAGCCCTGAGCTGCGGGGCTCGACCTTCCCCGCCCCCCACCCTCTCCCACTACAACTCACCCCCCGCCCGCGGCGCCCGCCTCTCGGCGGCCCAGCACACACCCCAAATCCTGCCAGCTCTGAGCGCCGGGCTCCAAGTCCCGTCTCCCCCCCCCCCCCCCCCCACCCCCCGCACACCCCCCCGCCAGGGGCCCCGACCCCCCCCCC